>CABHPH010132327.1:0-37924 GCA_902168325.1 Peromyscus nudipes | reverse complement strand
CTGTTTGAAACCTGGGGCTTAGTAGAGACCCTTGGCTCAGCCTGGGAGGAGGGGACTAGACCTGCCTGGGCTGAGTCCACCAGGTTGATCTCAATCCTCGGGGGAGTCTTTGCCCTGGAGGAGATGGAAATGGGGGGTGGGCCGGGGAGAGGGGGGCGGGGTGGCAGGAGGGGTAACGGGGTGATCTATGACTGATATGTAAAGTTGAATTATATTGTAAAATAAAATAAAATAAATTATATAAAAAAAAGAGTCAGAGACCCACTTGTTCTCATACCCAGGAGTGACAAAAATACTAAGGTATAATATACACACAGAAGACCTGGTGCAGCCCTGTGTCAGCCCTGTGCTTGCTGCTTTGGTCTCTGTGATTCACATGAATCTTACTTAGTTGACTAAAAGGGCCTTGTTTTCCTGGTGTCCTCCATCCCCTCTAGCTCTTACACTCTTTCTGCTTCCTCTTCCATGAGGGGAGGGATTTGATGGGGATATCCCATTTAGAACTGCGTGTTCCAAGGACTCCTTTCTGCCTAATGTCTGACTGTGGGTCTCTGCATTTGTTCCCATTTGCTTCTGGGGGAATCCTCTCTGATGACTGGATAAGGCCCTGATCTATGAGTAAAGCAGAATATCATTAGAAGTCATTTTATTGGTAGTTTTTGTTGTTTCGTTTTGTTTTTGACCAGAGAAGTATTTGGTTTTACCCTAGGTCTCTGGGTTTCTAGTCTCTGGTTCTTGGTCATCCAAGTAGTGTTGGGTATAAGTTCCATCTTGTAGGGTGGACCTTAACTCAAATCAGACGTTGGTTGGCTACTCCCACATGTTCCATAGTCCTAACATATCTTGCAAGTAGGATAGATTGTAGGTCAAAGGTTTTGTGGCTGAGTTAGTGTTTACATAGGTGAGTGGATGGATAGATAGATGGGTGGATGGGTGGATGAATGAATGGATAAGTAGATGAGCAGATGGACAGATGCCCTCAAGAAACTAAGCCAGCTACACATTAAAAAAAATAGACATAGGATGTACCTAGGAACAGTATGGTCCTATCCCCTGCTGTATAGAGACAGCACAAATTGGGGTCGATGGGTCATTTTAAAAATAGTCTAGACATATAAAATGAAGCATAGAATAGGAGAATCTCTTCACAGTATACTAGAGACTAAAATAAATGTTCTCATTCACATTTTTGTAACACAATTTTCAAGGTGCATGGCATTTGAAACCTTGATTTGGATGAAGGTGGCTCTGGACATTTGTTTCTTTATGCACTCAGGAGAAGAGAAAAAAAATCTCTTTGTCTCAGTCTTCAAGTTACTCTCCTATAAATGAACTCTTCAAATAGAGTGGATTTATAATCAAATGCAACCAGGCATTTAAGGAAAAAAGTACCAAGCAGGTAAAGAAGAGAACAATAAGCTACAGAAATCAGATCCTCAAACCCAAGAGGAACAGCTTGATCAGATGAAATATCCTGTTATGAAACAACCATACTTAAAAGATGAGATTGAAAATATATTCATAAAAGAAGAAAAACAGAAACAGAAACACAATATATTTGTTTTCTAAGCACACAAAAATTTTAAACCTGAAATAATCAAAATTAAATGATCTTTAGTAATGTAAGTTTCACAGCCAAATCTAGCCTGAACTCACATAGGGTTTTCTGTCTGATCTATAGCATTTTTTTTTAAATGAATCAATCCTTAAACATTAGAAGATTGCAGGTCAAACTTAAAAAGGAAGGCTTGTAAACTGAGATTTCAGATTCTTCAGTCAATCCTCAGGTAATGATCTGGTCACACCAGTTAGGAGCTGCCCTGTAGCACATGCTGACTCTCTTAAGTTGGCTCCAAACCCACTACCCTGTCCCTTCATCACTAAGGCTAAGTTGAGTTGCCACTTATTGGAGGTTGACAGAGGATATAACACCTCCTTTGTAAATTATGTACACTAAGTTTCTCAGGTTATATTGTGTCTGCCACAAGTAATTAACCCCATCAGTATAGCATGAAAACAGCCGCATAAAATAAAAATAAATTTGTTGTTATGCTATTGTAAAACATACTATGCAGACAATGGTTTTGCATATGTCTTAGTTGGGGTTTTTATTGCTGTGCATAGACACCATGACCACAGTAACTCTTAAAAGGAAAACATTTAATTAAGGGAGCTCACTTACAGTTTCAGCTGTTCAGTCCATTATCAGTTATCATCACAGCAGGGAGTATGGGGGTATGAAGGCAGACATGATGTTGGAGGATTAGCAGAGCATCCTACATTTTGCAGGCAACAGGAAGTTGACTGAGACAGTAGGTGGTATCCTGAGCATAGGAAAGCTCAAAGCCCACCCCCACAGTGACACACTTTCTCCAACAAGGCCATACCCACTCCAACAAAGACACACCTCCTAATAGTGCCACTCCCTACAAGATTATGGGGGTCACTTACTTTCAATCTACTACAACATATGATCTCAAATCCACAAACAGTGAAAATAAAAATAAGCTAATGAGATTACATCTAACTAAAATGCATCAGCTTAGAAAAAAGAACAATTAACAGAGTAAGACAACATATAGATTCTATGTATTGATGAACTATATATGTGAAAAGGGGTTAGTGTCATACATATATAAAGAATTCAGCATCAAGAAACCAACAGCCTAATCAAAAATATGAAAAGGCAAGAATTGACCTTTATCAAGAAACTGCTGTGTCTAAGGAAAACTGCTGAGTACTACTAATCACTCTAGATATGCAAACCCAAGTCACAGTTAGGTGTCACCTCACCTTTATTAGAATGCATTAACAGAAAGATTTTTTTAATGTTGACGGTGTGGAGAAAAAAGAATTCTGACACACTATTTATGGGAACAGTAAATTAGCATAGTCATTATAAAAGTCAGTGTGGAGGTTCCTAAAAATATTATAGACAGAATTAGCTCATGATCCAGCTATCTCATTAATTTGTGCATATCCCAAGGAAATGGAACCAGTGTGTTAGGGATGTCGCTTCACTGCCGTGTTGCTGCGACACTGTTCATGACAGGTAACACAGTCTGCTCTACCTAAACGCCCATCAACAGTTGAGTGGCTAAAGAATACGTGAACTATACACAATGAATACTATCCAACAATAAAGGAAGAAATCTTCTCATTTGAAAAAGAAATGAGTTGCACTTGGGAGGCAGAGGCAGATGGATCTCTGTGAGTTCAAGGCTAGCCTGATCTACAACATGAGTTCCAGAACACCAGAACTGTTACGCTGAGAAATGCTGTCTTAAGAAAGAAAGAAAGAAAGAAAGAAAGAAAGAAAGAAAGAAAGAAAGGAAGGAAGGAAGGAAGGAAGGAAGGAAGGAAGGAAGGAAGGAAGAAAAAGATGGATGAATCTTGAGATCATTATGTTAAGTGACGTAAGTCAGGCACAGACAGGCAAATAGTACAAGACCTCAGTCATGCGCGAAGTGCAATAAAGTTCATCTCATGGAAGTAACCAGAGATGTCTGGAGGAATGGGGTGGGAAGAGATAGGCAGTCAGGAAAACTTTGGTTCAAGGATGATACATAATCATGATAAAATAAGAAGACTACACTTACGAAATACATAGTGCAAGCAAAGTGTGGCGTGGTGGCTGTATCTATTGGTTTTTGTTTTTGTTTTTCTGTTCCTGTGATAAAATACCATGACAAGAGCAACATAATGGGGGAAAAGGTTTATTCTGGCTGACAGTTTGGTGGGAAAGTCGTAGTCACTTTGAATTCATTATCAAGAAGCAGGAGCAAAGAAGACTGGTACTTTCTTTCTGTGCAGTCCAGGTCTCAACCCCAGGGATGGATGCCACCCACTTTTAGGATAGATTTTCCCATCTCAAGAGACCTAATCAGCATGATTCCTAAGAGGCGTTCCTGGAGACTACAGTGTCCCTCACAGGTGTGCCTAGAAGTTGTTGACAATATTGACCATCACAGTGGCTCACACCTGTGTACCCAGCACTTGGGAGGCTGATGCAAGAGGATATTCACAAGTTCAAGGCCATCCTAGGTTGTATAGTGAGTTCTAGACCAGCCTAGAATATAGAGTGAGCCCCTTGCTTTAGAAAATAGTAAGCTATAGTACAGTGTATGGAAATGACGCAGTTGAAAGAAAGTGGAACTCAATCTATCTGTGAGCGCCACTTTCCTTAGTGAGTGTGTCAGCCGCTGCTGTCATCACCCATGGAAGTCTGATGACCTCAGCTTCTTTAACTTTTTACTACAGACTCACACCAACAACTGCCAGGGAGAGCTTCCAGACTTTCAGCCTTGGAGTGGGACTGCACCGCTGGTGTCCCGAGGCCCCTGGGTTCTTGGATTAAGCAGCTATCAAGTCCTTTGGCTGTCTAGCAGGCAGGCCAAGTGTAGGCAGAAGGTTCTGTGGTGGAGCTGCTCTCCAAGTCTCACTGCTGGAAGCCTCGCCTGGTTCCAGAAGACGGCCAGTTCAGTCTCTGTACCCAGAATTATTAGGGAATCGGCTCTCCCCTGCTCTCCTGCCCTCAGGGCTGGCTCACCTGTACATCCAACAAGGTCAGCTCTAGTGTGCTGTCCAGGTGGGTTGCAGGGCCCACTCTCCTGTGTGCTGCAGCCAATGAAGGACAGGACTAGTTCTCTCAATTTTGTGACTCCAGGGCCAGCTCTCTTGCCTGCCACAGTTAGCAAGGGGCAGAGGGGGAAGGACATCTTTCTCACCCATGCCACCACATGGCAGATGAAGGGGGTGGGACCAGCTCTCCTGCTCTCATAACCCCAGGGTCAGCTCACCTGCATCCCTGACCACAGGGTCAGTACTAGTGTGCTTGCCAGGTGAGGGGCACATCTGTTGTGAGGCATGGGGCCATCTTTCCTGAGTGCAAAGGTCAGCTCTCCCCTGAGGTATGGGGCCATTTCTCCTGCTGCAGTATCTAGTGAGGGGCAGGCCCAGCTATCCCAGGACCAGTGAAGGGCAGGTTCCAAAGACCCCCTGTGCTAACATGGGCCATGGACATCATCATCACAGAACCCAGCTGTAAGAGAACCACGGACACAGACATGGCCTTTAGCACCAGGTCTCAGAGGTAACCCCGGGTCACCCAGATCAGTATGGCCCTAGTGGCAGCACGGCCCTTGAAGTCCAACATGGTCTCAGGTGGCTGACCAGACTCCCGTCATCTGCACGGCCCCTGGTGGTAACTGGAACCACAGACATCAACTCAGACCCTGGTTGCCACAGGGCCATGGACTCAGACATGGCTCTCAGCAGCAGCCCGGCCTTGAGAACACCATGGCCTGTGGACATCCTCATGGTCACAGGTTGTGTCTCATACCCTGGGCATCTGTGTG
Source organism: Peromyscus nudipes (assembly GCA_902168325.1). Classification (NCBI taxonomy): domain Eukaryota; kingdom Metazoa; phylum Chordata; class Mammalia; order Rodentia; family Cricetidae; genus Peromyscus; species Peromyscus nudipes. The sequence continues at coordinate 32,567 of CABHPH010132327.1, read as the reverse complement.
GCCTTTAGTGACAATATGGGCTATGGACATCAATACAGACCCTAGCTGTGATAGGATACAAACACAGGCATGGTCCTAGGCAGCAGCTGGGGCTCAGATGTCACCATTGTCCCAGGTGACAGCACAGGCCACTTCGATTGACATGGACCCCATGGCAGTGTGGACCTCAGACACTAACATGGCCTGAGGTGGTGGCCCAGACCACAGGCCTCTGCATGGCCCTCAGTGGCAACAGGAGCCACATACATTAACACAAGACCCTCAACTGCTTCAAGGCCTCTGATGGAGACCTGGCCCTTGGCAATAGCCCAGGCCAGGACCTCACCTTGGTACCTAACAGGCTATTCACATCAGACTGTTTCTCACCTCTTCAGATCCACCTCTCTCCCTAGACCATGAATGCTTCTGCCTCTTTCTGTTGCACATGCCCACCCTGTACTCTCTCTCACCATAATGGCGCCCAACCGCCCGGCACCACAGCTCTAGGTTGGGTCACAGGTGGCTCTTGGTTGAGTCCTGCCCACCCACCTCAGACACAAAGGATGGTGCAGAGCTGTTGCTTTTCTACTTTTGTGTGCCCAAGCCTAGAAACCTGGAGCAGCACTTGGAATGATGGTGCCAGAGGTGTCGGGTGGGCTGCTGGTTGAGTGTGCCCCACCCAGACCAAGAAGTCAAGGCGGTAGCCATCTGTGCCTTCTGAAGGCTCAGGCCTGGAAGGGCCCAGCCACTTTTTTTCTTGATTTTTTTAAATTTTATAATTTAATTTAATTTTACATATCAGCCACGGATTCCCTTGTTCTCCCTCCCCCCCCCTTCCCCCACAGCCAACCCCCCATGCCCATCTCCTCCAGGGCAAAGACTCCCCTGAGGATTGAGTTCAACCTGGTAGATTCAGTCCAGGCAGGTCCAGTCCCCTCCTCCCAGGCCGAGCCAAGTGTCCCTGTATAAGCCCCAGGTTTCAAACAGCCAGCACATGCACTGAGTACAGGACCCGGTCCCACTGCCTGGATGCCTCCCAAACAGATCAAGCTAATCAACTGTCTCACTTATCCAGAGAGCCTGATACAGTTGGGGGCTCCTCAGCTATTGGTTCATAGTTCATGTGTTTCCATTCGTTTGGCTATTTGTCCCTGTGCTTTATCCAACCTTGGTCTCAACAATTCTCGCTCATACAAACCCTCCTCTTTCTTGCCAATTGGACTCCTGGTTTTTTAATTAATATTTTTATTTTATTTTAGTTGTATTTCTTTTTAAATTTTCCTTTGGTGGGTGATGCTACAAGGGTAAAGGGAGGATATGGAAGGACTGAGAAATGAGTGGGATTGGGGTGCATGATATGAAATTCCCAAAGAATCAATAAAAAATTATGTTTAAAAACAAAAGATTAACCATCACAATTGGTTACAGTTATCCAAGAAATGTGACAGAAAGTAAAATATGAAGCATAACTAAAAATTGCTTATATTTATTCAATTTTTTAACATAAACACAAATTAACTGTCAGAGAGTGTGTGTCTTCTGAGCTCAGCTGCTTGAGCAAAGCCACTGCCCTATAATCACCTGACCAATAAGCTACACACATACAGGAGTAACTCGTGTGTGTGTGTGTGTGTGTGTGTGTGTGTGTGTGTGTGTGTGTGTGGTGTACCTGTGCTAGCATAGGCCACATATGTGCAAGTGTCTGTGGAGGCCAAAAGAGGGCATAGGATCCTCTGGAGCTGGAGTTACAGGCAGTGGTGAACCAGCTGAGATGAGGGCTAGGAACTAAACATGGGTCCTCTACAAGAGAAGTAAGTGCTCTTAAACTCCGAGCCCCACCTCTCTAACCCCAGAAATACAATTTTAAAGCAACAGAAGTATCTGTGAGTATATATTGTGAAAGAGATAGGTCCTGCAATTAAGCCCAGGGAAGTTTCTCAAAAACACTAATAATTAATATTAAGAATAGAAAGTAGGAATCCATAGTCTCTGGACTCCAACACACAAAATGTCAAATTTTCATCAACAGGAGAGGAAGAGAAAGAGAGGATGGGGGAACCAAGAAAATATGACCCATACTAAAAGGGAAAAAAAAAGTCAGTCCATAGAAACAGACTCTGATTGGGCCCAGATGTTAGATTTAACAAAGACTTCAAAGTAGCTATTAAAAATATGTTCAGAAAAATTAAAGGAAAACTATGTCTAAAGAATGAAAGAAAAATATGATGATAATTACTCTACAAATAAGTCATCACAATAGGAAAACAGAAACTATTTTAAAACCAAGTGAAAAGTCTATAGTTGAAAAGCACAAGAACTTTAAAAAAAAGGAAGAAAGAAAACTTTTGTTAGATGAGCTCAACAGCAGATATGAGGCAGCAGGAGAAGTCCCTGCTGACACAGTCTGAAGACGGGGAGAAATAAGATCAAAGAAAATTAACAGACCTTAGAAACCTGTGGACGGGATCCAATCTACAAATCCATGCACAATGGGAGTTCCAGAACAGGGGGACATTAAAATATTTGGAGAAATAATGGCCCTACAACCTCACAATTTTGAGGAGAAACAAGCTCAGTGAACATAAGACAGGTAAACTCAAAAAGTTCCACATCTATATATAAAACAACCTAACCACTATACAAAAGGAAGACACAGAAAACAATCTTGAAAACATCAAGAGAGAAATGACTCATGCAGTGTCGGGAAACAATGTGACTAGTGAGTAGTTTGTAATCAGAAACAACGTCAGTCAGGAGGCAGCAGAGTGACGTAGCCAAATACATGAAACAAAATTGTCAAAGTTCTATGTCCACCTAAATTTATAAAACTCAGATAAAACAAAGATTTCTCACATAAATAAAACCTAGAGAAATATTTTTGGAGGCCCATCTCAAGGAATACAAGTAGAAATCTTCCTATCTGAAGGGAAGCACTGTAAGGGACCTCTCAAACACCTGAAGGATGGACCTGTGTAATGTAAAGACTATGCTTCTTTCTGCTCTTACATTTTAGGTGAGATTGCATGAAAGTAATAAGCATATTACAAATTTTCTGGGTTTATAACATCTATAGTTACGTTATCATGATATGAGCTAAAAGGTAAAGATAGCAGCAGCAACCGGAGAGAAGTCACCGGAGTTTAGGAAAATTAACTCAGTATTAGTCAGAAGTAGGATATGATGAATTAAGATCAGAATTGTGATCCACCAGAACAACCACAAACAGAATATTTCAAATATGACTAAAAATCAATGTAATATACTGAAAATATTTAGTAAGTAGAAAGGCAAGAAGAAAGGAGAAATATTGATTGAGATGTGTAAATCAAACAGCAAAGTTGGCAGATAAAATTTTACCATCACCAATTATACTAAATATGAATGAACTAAATGATACTAGATACAGAGAATGTCAGACTGAATAAAAAGGTTTAAAAAAATCATGTACTACATTAAAAAATAACGATTTTATTGAAAGGTACAGATAGATTGAAAAATATATGCTATGAAAACAGCAATGTAAGAAAGCTGGTCCATAGTATAAAAATGTCTCTAAAAACAGAGAGACATGTCAAAATTTTTAAAAAAGTTCCATGCACTATGAAGAAATATTAAAAATGTATATTCAGGTATAATTTTGAAGTAATTTTAAAAAATAAAAAAGAGAAATTCAAAAATTCTGATTAGCAATTCTGATATTGCTTTCTTAGTAAAAAGATAGAAATCACTATTTGATTTTATATATATATATGTGTGTGTGTGTAAACATATATATTTTTTATAGAATTTTCACTCAATCCAAAAATAGGAACCTACATGTATTTGTAAAAGTGTGGTCCAATCATAGTCTCGCTATCTCTTGCTCATAGAATCCCTCCTCTCTCTCATCAACTGGACTCCTGGAGCTCTGCCTGAGATCTGGCTGTGGATCTCTGCATCTGCTTCCATCAGTCACTGGATGAGGGTTCTATGATGACAGTTAGGATGTTCAGCCATCCAATCACCAGAGTAGGCCAGCTCAGACACCCTCTCGACTATTGCCAGTAGTCTATGGTGGAGTCATCCTTGTGGATTCCTGGGAACCTCCCTAGCACTCCGCTTCTCCCTATTCCCATGGGGTCTTTATTTATCATGGTATCTCTTTCCTTGCTCTCCCACTCTGTTGCCGTCCCAGCTCGAACCTCCCGCTTCTCTAAGCTCTCATCCCCTGTCCCTTGACCTCCATTACTCCCTTCACCCCCGGTTTGCTCATGTAGATCTCATCCATTTCTCCATCGCTGGGAGATCCATGCATCATTCCTAGGGTCCTCCTTACTAGCTAGCCTCCCTGGAGCTGTGCAGTCTGGTTATCCTTTGCTTTACATCTAGTATCCACTTATGAGTGGGTACATACCATGTTTGTCCTTCTGAGTCTGGGTTACCTCACTCAGGATGATATTTTCTAGTTCCATCCATTAGCCTGCAAACCTATGAGCAAGAGATATCAAGACCATGATTGGGAAAAGTACAGAGACAACTAGCCAAACTAGTGGAAACACATGAACTGTGGATCGATAGCTCAGGAGCCCCCATGGGACTGGACTAGTTCCTCTGGATAAGTAAAACAGTTGCTTAGCTTGAACTGTTTAGGGGGCCCCCAGGCAGTAGGATCGGGACCTGTCCCTAGTGCATGAGCCGGCTTTTTGGAGCCTAGTGCCTATGGTGAGACACTTCGCGCAGCCTTGGTGCAGGGAGGAGGGGCTTGGACCTGCCTCAACTGAATGTACCAGGCTCTGCTGACTCCCCATGGGTGACCTTGCCTTGGAGGAGGTGGGAATAGGGGGTGGGTTAGGGAGGAAGGCTTGGGGGAGGGAGGAGGGAGGACAGGGGAATCTGTGGTTGGTATGTAAAATGTAAGAGAATAGAAAATCACTTAATTAAAAAAAAAGTGCAGTCCATATGCTAAGATATAAGTCCAGTCTTAATAAACTTAAATGTTTGAAATCATTCAAAACATGCTTTTCCATTACAACCGAGCTAAATTATGAGTAACCTACAAAAATAAATTTGAAAATCTCCAAGTTAATGAAAATTAAATAATACCATTCTTAAAAACTCTTGTATTAAAGAGAAAATCAAGTATACTTAGAAAATATTTTGAACTGAATAAAAGTAAAAACACAACTCTACCTTGCTTTACAACTTACTAGAAGGTAATATGTTATTGCTACTCATATACATACATGAATTAATTGATGGAGGTCCCTTTATTCTCAGCACCATCTACTTCCTTATTCAGTGATCATTCTTGCTATGTGTCCAGGAATTCCATTGCCCAGATCATTATAGAAGCTCTTAATAAGCATGGATGGCTGCCCTCCATGTACCCGCTTCAGCCTGCTGCTGAGTACAATGCCCACAATAAGTTCCTGAGAGCCCCAAAGCTTTCCCTCCACAGACAGCAGCCACTATATTGTCAATTCAGCTGCTTACTCCTCACAGTTGACCAGAACACCCTAGGGGGTGGGCCAACTTTACACAAAACACCATCTTCAATCTCCTTATTCCTCACTATTCCAGGGAGACCTTGAGATTTTTTCAAAGTAATACGAATTCCAACTTCATATGCACAAGATGATAGGAAACTAGCAGGATGGTTTGTTTTGTTTTTTACAAAGGAAATAAAGTTCACTACAAGCACAATTCTTCCTATGTGCATTCTAAACTAGGAATGTGTTAATAGACAAAAACAGCTTTTTTTTTTTTTTTGCCTTTAAGCTGTATTTGTATGGTTTGGGCATAAAGAATAAGAAAAGAATAAATTGTTCTGGCTGCCTTCAAGAAAGAAAAAAAATAGAGCCCTCTGGTGGTAGAATTACTATACTCACAATTAAATCCCACATCAGCCTCTTGCTGGTGCAGTGACAAAAACCTACAGATTATATCCAGAAGCCTGGCAACTCTTAATCTTCAAATGGGACTTCCCGTAAAATGAGTATAAGTTTTTACTTTATGTAGCTTTAGAATGTGAGGGGAGCAAGATTTCCTGGCAAAAGTTTTGAAGCTAATAAATATTTATTCAAGCCATAGCATGTCCTACATTACTTGAGGTTAGAATCACTCTGATAGAAGTTGACCACCTCAAACAGAAAATGGTTTTCAGAGCCAAAATACTTTTTAAGCATTGTAGCTTATTTGGGAAAATGGCTACACCCTACACCCAGCACCTAAACTTCCTCAGTATAAGGTGATCTGTTTTCTTGCAACTCTCAATTTAAGCATGCATCATATGGGGTGCAATGGGCTTGTTGAGATGCATGGCAAACCTCTTCCATGTCCTAGAAATCTGACTTTTGGACTATATAAGTCAAATTAGCTTCTGTCATTGATGAATCAAGAAAAATCACCTATTGATCCCCACACTTATCCAGCCTATCACTACAGTAACACTGGAAAACACAGATGCCGGGATACATCCTTAATGGCCAAAGACCAGCCTCCTACAGAATGGAGGCAGTAAAGAAGGCCACAATCACCTGGCTGCACCTGGGGGCTCTCCTACTTTTCAAGCAGGTTACATTTGAAGACTGTGAGTTCCCCAGTCCCAGCTGAGAGGCACCACTTTCTGAAAGAGTGAATTTGCTTCAACGCACTGTGGGAAAACATTACTTGGTGACAGGCAAGGTCAGCAGTGGGTTAGACATGAACAATCTACGTAGCTCCCAACAAAAGCCAACTTTAGCTAACCATGACTGGGGTTATTTCCTTACAACTCACACTGGATAGTTCTGCCCCTGAAGCCAACTCTCCTCCTCAGATTTGATCACACAACTGCACCAGCTCTTAAAGAAAGCCATACCTCCATACCTCACAAGGTATCTATTACCAGAAGTGTTAAGAAAACGTTCTTTTAATTAGATACATTTATCTTTAATCCCTGCTTTGACAGAAACGCTAACATAAACATACATAACCAATACCTAAAATCCAGCTCAAAGTATGGTTCATTTTTATACTTGACAGAGCCACTTAGGAAAAATCACTTTGACCTTTCTCCATCTTTGTGTGATCTCACAATGACCCAATGTCAAAGCCTAACACTGAAACAGTGGCATCTGCACCTAAAGTACAATAATGATCCTCACACTGCTCCTTAAGAACAGCAATAAAAGGCCTAAGGAGACCTCTGGGCCTCGTGTTGAAGCAGCTGCAATATCAAGTTAAAGAATTTCTGCAAGGACTACAGTAATTATAAAACTGATTAAAGTTTACCTACACTTCATTCCTAGAGGGGTTTCACCAAGGACTTAGAAACCAGATGGTTCAAGACCAGGCCTGATGGATAGATTCCATGAAGCATGTCCGTAGTCAAGGGAACAACAGAAATAACATGATCCTTACCATCCATTCTTTCTCTTAAATACTGCACTTAAAAATCCCCAACAATGTAAGCAAAATTCAAATGAACACTTGGATACCAGGTCAAAAGCCAGCTTCTCTCTGTAGTTTATGCTAAAGCCCAACTACTGAATTTGCTTGCATTTTCATGACTGCATTCACTTCCTACAGAGATATTCAGAGATGGCTTGCATAATTTGAAGGTTTGTAAATTCTGTAGAGAATGAACCGATGATGCTGTTGCTGAAGGTGGGCTTTGGTGATGGGCACTCTGCAGAGAGAGTCTACGGAGAGAAGTGCCCTCCAGTTACATCTCAGACTTGTCCCTACCCACCAACTTAAGAGCTATTTTGCCAAATTGCATACATGCCTTTCTGAAGTATTGTTATATTGAGACAAGAGTCAGATTCTTAGAAATGTGAAGGTAATATAAGTAACTCAGATCAATTACTGTTAACAACAACTTGAGGGGGAAGATAAAACAAAACCAGTAGGGAAAATAGAGGATACTAATCAAGGGAAAATGGTAGCTCAAGGTGACTTTCGTAAGTGGCAGACATAGGATGATGTGAGGACCATCATACAGCTGAGTCTTGATTCTCAATGCTCAGGGATAGGGAATGGCAAGTTCCCGATACAGTGTGGGGGTCTAAGGAGAGAAATACAACTGATAAGGAAAGGCTGGGGCTAGAAACACTTTCAAGCAATCAGAGCAAGGGACCCTTTCCCCAAAGAGGAGGAAGTCACTGTCTGTGGTACTACCTTTGTACCTAGAACTGACCATGTGGATTTAGAGTTTGCACCTTATAAAATTTCAACCATGGATGAAATATTCTGGGTTGGGCTGGGCATACAAGCCACGTAAATATCTACCTCATGGGTGTATCTTTAGGGAGTTCCAGAAACAACCCTATCTGTGTCTTTGTCCTTACAGAGAGCTCTTCCTCAGATTACCTACCTTAAAACTTTCCTACAATTCAGGAGAACTCTGGAGTTAGGCAAATAAAATCAAATCCCAACTCTATAACTCACAGGATGCAGTATCCTAGGTAGGGTGCTCAATTGCTCTTATACTGACTCTCACCAGTATCATCTCCAAGGACAGTAACATTTTACATTGCAAGGATGTCGTGAATGAGCATTAAATGGGTTAGCATTTTTTAATGTCTAGGATCACCTGAACTGAGCTCCAATGTCAGAGAGTCCGAAGTCTAGATACAGGGTCTGTTTCCTCACATTGTCCAACTGCGCTCCCCCCTCATGGCCACTACCTCAGAGGGCTCCCTTCCTCTGCCACTGCAATTCTTCCTAACTCCATACTTCCCTCCCACAAGGACCTTTGTGATTATGTTGGGCATATCTAGAAAATCCGGATACTATGTTCATCTCTAAATCCTTAATCACACCTGTTGCGTCTCTTTTGCCCGGTAAGGTAGTATAGTCCTCCAGTGTGTATTTTTGCCGTCTTTGTCAACTATCAGATGTGATAAGATTGTAAGACTGTGCACTCATGTTTGGGTCTTCTAGCTTGCCCCGTTGATCTACACGTCTGTTTTTTGGACAAGTACCATGCTGCTTTTATTACTGTAACTCCGTAATAGAGCTTGAAATGCAGTACAGCAACCCCCTCAGCATTGTGTTCTTCTGCTCAGGACTGCTTTGTTTTGCCAGGGTCTTTTGTGCTTCCATTTGAATTTCAGGATTTTATTTTTCTATTTCTGTGAAGAATGTCATGGGATTTTTATTGGGATTGTGCTGAATCTGTAAATTGCTTTTGATATGATGGTCATTTTCACAATATCAATTCTACTAACTCATGACAGGCTGTGAGGATTAAAAAGCCATTGTCCTAAAGATCTCCAGATGATAGATTGGGAGCTAAGGAGACAAAAAGGGAGGAGGAGGGAAGGAGGAGGAGGAGAGAAGGAGGAGGAGGAGGAGGAGTAAAATAAAAAACAAAGAGCCACAACAACGAACCTGGGGCTTACACAGGACACTTGGCTCAGCCTGGGAGGAGGGGACTGGACCTGCCTGGACTGAATCTACCAGGTTGAACTCAATCCCCAGGGGAGTCTTTGCCCTGGAGGAGATGGGAATTGAGGGTGGGGGGTGGACTGGGAGGAAGGGGGGGGAGAACAAGGGAATCCGTGGCTGATATGTAAAATTAAATTAAATTATAAAAAATAATAATAATAACATGCAAGAAAAAAATGGGCTTACAGAGCCCCTGCACTGGAATGCAGGAGATGACCTCTGAAGGGGCTCTGTTGAGCTTCTGCAAGGCGAGGCAGTGAAGCAAGAATATTCAACCCCAAAGGACACAGGTGAGGTGTGCTTCCCGATGACTTAGTCCACACATGTGCTCCTGGAGTCTCCCACCTCCCTTTGCTTCTTTCCTTTGCCCAAATCTTCTCTCTAGGCTCCCTGGCATTTCTAGGAACCTATCATCCTTCCTCTCAATACATGTCTTTTCTCCTTAGATGATGTGCTATGGATGTCTGTTGCTTGGAGTTGAGAATGCCTGTACAGTATCCATTTCCTACATACTCAAAAACAAAATTAGGTGGATACACATCTGGGAATTATCTTAGTACTAACATTAATACAGCTGTGCTTTTTCTTGACCACATAGTCTCTTTCACTGATAGTTTTTTTTTTAATTATGTTCTTCTTAGATAGTATTTCTTTGAACATCACTAAAAAGATGTTGTCCACAGTATTACAGAAGGGGAAATAAAATTTCAGCAAGTTTCAGTAAGTTACCCAGGGTTACACAGCTATACCCAGATCCAAGATTTACGTATTTATCTAATGACAAGATGTTCCATCAACATTTCTTCCATTAAAACCCCTGTATTATAATAATTAAAATAATGAGTGAAATTATATGCTTTCAAATATTTTGGACGCATATAATTATCATAACTTTATTTCAAAGGCTAATTGTAATTGATTAGTATTCTGGTGTATTTACAAGTCACATGCTTTTATGGTAGGATAACCACCACAGAGAATGAGAAATAGGAGGGAATGAGAAAGGAAGGGAAGAAGGAAGAGAGAGCAGAGATGAGGGAAAGGAAAGATGAAGAGAATGGGGGAGAGAGAGAGAGAGAGAGAGAGAGAGAGAGAGAGAGACCTTATTAGGTGATTTTCACATGTTTTCTGTGAAGGAAGACAAATTTATGGAGGTAACATCCACATGTCAAATTGAGTGGCTCTATTGCCTATTTCTACCAAACCCTAAATTCAGGCAGAAGTGAAGTCTTTTGATGTGTAGTTCCTTAAAGATTGGGACGTTAGACAGAAAGGGCTTTGAAGTTCTGAAACAGAATGTTGTACACAGAGAACAGAGTAGGTTTACAGCTTCTTCTGTTGCAAAAGTCAGGCAACGGAAAGGGAGAAGGATTTTCTAAAAATTCAAGAGGTTGGTTTTGGCATCGCAGTCAAAATCCTGGGGGACCAAGAACACATCATTTACACCATGGAGTAGGGATGAATGCCAGGTGATGTAATGCCATCCACCCACCCGAAAGAAGAGGGCCCTGTCATCTTGGTATAGAAAGAAGTAGCACCCACTCCCTCCCCGATGATACTCACCCCTAACCTGGCTGAACCCAGAAGACCTTGATAACAGGAAGCTCTGGGGAGTCTGAGGAAGGCCTCAGCAGAGCAGGTGACTTCTGGATTGCCTCCCAGACCACAAGCTGGAAGGCTGCAAGCCAATAAGGAAGATTCTCTCAAACTCCCAGCTCAACTGATCACCACCTCCTACTAGTTATTAAATAAGTATTACAGTACAACTTAGTAACTTTGTGATGCTGGCAATATTGACTTTTCTATCACAGCCATAATGGTCCTTAAAGCAGCAATCAAGTAGAGACTGAAGAATGTTTTGGGGAAGACAGGTCTTTAAAAAGCTTCATGGAGTACTGAACATGCCCATGTTCTATTGAGGAAGCACAGCCAGACACAACTTCTCACATCCTATTCTGTAGGCAGAAGTTTCTGTTCCACCAGCAACTTCCAAATAAACACATTGAGGCCTAATATTACCTATAAATACCCAGTCAATATCTTAGGCTTATTACTAGCTAACTCTTACACTTAAATGAACCCGTGTTTCTTATCTATGCTTTGACAAGTGGCCCATGGCTTATTACCTCGTTTTCTGCACACCCTGCTTCCTCAGTGGCTGGCTGGCATCTTCTCTGACTCCATCCTTCTTCTTCCCATCATCCTTAGTTTGGTGGCCCTGCCTATACCTGCCTGGCTACCATTATTATATTAAATTAAATTATATTATTATATTATATTAAATCAATTGGAGTGACAAATCTTTACAGTGTACAAGAGGATTATTCCACAGCACTACCCAATAACGAACATAGGTATCTGGAAAAGCTGGTCCACCCATGATAGACCAGAAGGGCCTCTGGGTTGGTAGGAGGGCAGAGTGCCAGGACAGAATGGGAGTCAGGAAGGCCCGGGCTTGAGGGGATGAACTATAGCTAGGTATAAATATCAAAAGAGACCAAAGAAGGACACACACCAAACTCCCTATACCACCGTGTCTGTGTTATATGTGATAGACTCCCGTTAAGGAAGAAAGACAAGGGAAAATCTAGAGAGAATGTGAACTTGGATAAATTTCTGTTCTCTCCTTAATAAGGGACTGAGATTATAGTTATAGGTTAGTGAAACTCTTGCCTGGAACTAAAATTAGTGTCTACTATCAAGCCAAGATGGGTTTTTTAATCTAGCAAATATAGGCTGAATCTAGTTGTAGATCAATAAAACCACTTTTTCCCCTGTATACCTAAACATGTGACTATAAAGTCCACACTTGGTTCATTAGTCTTAAGGAAATGTGGAATTCCCGTTGGTGTAGTGTACCTCCTTAGTAAGGTATTCTTTATGGTCAAATTTCCATGGTGCTCCCACTTACATGAGTCAGGAAATTGAAAGATGATGTATTTCCAGGACAGATTGAGAAACTTTGAAACAAGAGGGTGTTGGTTCTATCAGTTGTTAAGAAGCCTGGGAATGCCTGGTTGGTGACCTGTGTGAGGGTACCAGCAGTGAGCCAACAGGCCGCTTATGGGCCACCTGAAATAGCTTTGTGAGCCACTCATGGCTCATGATAGAACAGGTAGGGAGTCATGAGGAGGGAGAGGAAGCAATAAAATCAATAAAATGCATGTGTGTCATGGAGAGCTGGAGCAGCAAGAAGTCAAAATACACTACAGTGTCAATAGAAGGAAAAATTGAAGCATTAAGAATCAGATCCTTTGGATTCAGAAGGATTCTTCAAAGATGGGGAAGGAAAGAGATACCCTCCCCTTTTCCATTAAGTAGAGAAAGGAAAGGAAGCCAACAGAGAAAACAGTCGAACACCAAATGAAATGGGGCTTTCAGGGCACAGTGCAAAAGACAGATCTGTACATATGGATGCTGCTCAAATTCTTAAGAGAAATCTGGACCTTCAGAAATCAAACAGAAGTAAAAGACTTAAGGCAAATAGGAAAATAGGCAAAGCAAAACTTCTCATGAGAGAACTTTTATTAACTATTTTATGACTTGTTCTTTTTAAACATTAATTACTTTGTCCAAGAGAATTCTGTCACCAGTGTATCAGAAGAAGGTTAAGAAGTGGTTCCTGCAGAGATACTTCAGCTGAATTCTAAACACTACCCTAGCAAAGAGTATTTCAAGCAGTGAGAACAGCAAAGGGGACGTTGTAGGTGGGGAAAGATCTTGCCTCATTCCAGGGACAGAAAGGCAAGGCTAGCCCTCAAGGTGGCTAAGGAGCAAAGCTGGAGGACCAAAGTTTATAGGTGTTTGCTGTGCTGATTAATCTCAACCACCAAGCTGAGGAGACAGACTTTAGTCATGCCTGTGGAGAATTATCCCCATTTAGTGAATTGAGGTAGGAAGATCTGCCCGTGGTGGATGGTATCATTTCCTGGCCAGGATTTCCTATGCTGTTTAAGAACCAGAAAGCGAGATAAGCACAAGCCTGTCACTCTGCTTTCTGGTGGTCGATGCGATGTGACCAGCTGCTCCGAGCTCCTGCCTTGACTCACTGCCAGGAAGGATGATAACCTTTGAATTGTGAGCTGAAATAAATCTTTTCGCCCTTAAGTTTCTTTTATCAGGGCATCAGAAAAGAAGCTAAGTGGGACTTTCCGAAGATGTGACCTCTGCAACTACAGGGAGGGAAAGGAGCTCTGTAACTGGAGCTTTCCTTCCCCCACTGCAATGACTGTAGTATTTCCCAGAAATAGTCAGCAGAAAAGCAAATGAGAGCAGAAAGATTTTTCCAGCGTGTGATCTTTTTGCCATCTTTGTTGTAAGAAAAGACCTGACTCTATAACTTCCTGTGTTAATATAGCTTGCTCATGTTGACCCAAAGAATGGGGGCTTTAAAGTAAATAGCCACAGCATACTGAGACTGCCCACTCTGTCTTTTCATATGCAATACACACATTGTTCCACACAGACATTTGAAAGGACAGATACGTACCTGATTCTTTAAAAGAATTTCTGCATTTTCTAGGGCAGAAGCACACAGATGGTCCACATGACACTTCAGGGCCTTGCCATTGTAATTTTGAAGCAGGAAAAGTTTCTTTTCCTCACTTTAAAAAAAAAATTCCAGCCGGGCGGTGGTGGCGCATGCCTTTAATCCCAGCACTCGGGAGGCAGAGCCAGGCGGATCTCTGTGAGTTCGAGGCCAGCCTGGGCTACCAAGTGAGTTCCAGGAAAGGCGCAAAGCTACACAGGGAAACCCTGTCTCGAAAAACCAAAAAAAAAAAAAATTCCAATTATAGATATAGATCAGGCTATGTAGACATGGCTGGCCTCATAGCTCAAACTCACTAATTCTATGAAATTTTCTAGGCATTTTGGAAGTCATTAAAGGTGGAGAAAATTTTTATTCTCTACAGAATGTAGGTCTTACATTTGTTTTTAAACTCCATAGGTGAGTTAAAAGAAAAGCAAGGGGATTTACACTTCTATAGTAGATTGGCCTGTGTTCTCCAACATCTAATCACTTCACCTTGTCATTCATATGTGTGAGGAACTCAAGAGCTATTAGTGAACTGATATCTTAATTAGTTGGTTAACAAAGCAAGTTGGATTTTTTCCCCTTCTTTGGGCCTCTAAAGTTTAATGGAAATTAGGTAAATACAGAATGTTCGGCAACTTGGATAGTAGAGGGAAGAGTCAAATCTATATGTGATGTATCTATCTATATGTATATATGTAATTTTTATAAAATTTATTTGCAGAGACATAGTTTGAAGAACCATTTTCAGAATCCTAGATGTTCAAAATGATTAAATAAAATGCTGAGCCACGATTCATCCAGAATTTATATAAAATATAAAATCTATAAATAGATACATTCAGAAATTGATGTGAGTCAGTTACACTATTAAATAGCACAACGTAGCCAGAGGAAGCATATAGGAAATCAGGAAGGTACTTACACATTATGAAACAATGCTTAATGAAATCTACTTCATGAACACTATTTTTCAGCCATAAAGATGAGACACTGAATAAGAGAGACATAAGTACAAAGAACTTCAAGTAGAGATTAGAGGCCATTATATTACCTTAGATTCAACTTATTTGTTTCCAATGACATCTCTCTTTCATAAACAAATAAAAAGTTAAAGTTGGGGATTCTAAGTTTATTATCCAAGGAAATAAAATTGTGTATTTGGCTCTGAAGAAATTAATCATATTATCAAAATGGAAATTAGAATTTTCATCGCTGCTCCTGCAGTATGATCCTTTGACTTCTTATATTCGCCATTGCTGAAAGGGAAAACAGAAGGTAGAAAGATAGACAGTTAATTGTTTTTATCAGTTGGTTAATCTTGTCAAAGACAAAGTGAACTATGCTGATGGTGTGAAAACCCCTTTGAGCACCTAAATATACTAAAGATACTTCCCTCATCCCAGCTCGTTATTTGTGGGGTTCTAGAATAAATGCAGTGTAACCACTCTTATCTCACGACACATGATTTGCAAACTAAACATAGATATCATACACTCCCCGTCCAAATCTTTAGAGCCAGCCTTACTTTCACTTTGTTCCTTTAGTCCCTTTACACATATTACCTCCTTAGTAAAAACCTACTCATATCAACTATTGAGTATACTTACATTACAAAAATAGTATGTTTCTTAGATTGTTCCAGAGTCAAAGAATGAGCATACTGTTGATGTAACAAAAATAAATCCACAGTGAAAATCAACCATAATAGCTCATCATAACAAATTTATGAGGAATTTCTACAGTGAAGATAGATGATGGATAGGTAAATACATAGATAGACAGACATGTTTTTCTTAAAAAAAAAATTTCAAACAAAGCTATTCTTTGTGAAATTCAACAGCCATTGAAAGGTTAAGGTTTTTTTAATTCTATGAGTCGAATTCCATTTTTAAAAAAATCTTGCTCCCTGGATTATCTTCTGTAATGTCCTTCCATTTCTTCCTTGCGTCCACACAGCTCATGAAGGCAAGAGTGGATTTCACCTACTAAATGTCATATAGAGAGTGAGCAAAACTGGAGACATGCAGTACAGTCACAGATTTAGAGCATGTGTTACCCTTCCCTCTCAAAGGCAGTGCAACGGGAGCCTCCCCGAGACAACACACTTACAGGAAAGGCCTTGGGGTTAGGGAGAAGATGGCCATCAAGAAGTCAACTTCTGCATAAGAACATGAAACTTCTAAGAGAAATAATTCTCAAGTACTCACCCTTTTCTGTGATACTTCCTTATTCCATTTTAAATGTTAACATAATATACAAACAATTAAAGAGAAAGACCAAGTAGTCCTTCTTTAGGAGAAGCCTCAGACTTTTTGAGAACTCTTTCTTCCTTCTTACCTAGCCCATCACTTGACCATGGCAAATAGTCAAAAGAAGTAAAGCTAGGTATGGGGACCTGACCTCTGGCCATCACCCTCGTGTGGCCAGCACCCTACTGACCGAGCCACCTCTCCAGTGCTAGACTTCTTTCCTCTTCTCTTTCATTTCAAATTTGTCTGCATATTCTGCCCAATCTTAATTCTTTTTTTCCAGTCTTGTTTCTTAAGCTTCCCTTCTCATTCCCTCAAGTCCCTGAGTCAGACTTTACATATACCTATCACCAGTTCGTTCCTGTCATAGTTTCTCAGCATACCATACATTTTTGCAATTTGAAGGAATTTCTATGGATCCATTACAGTCTTGCCCAGAAGAAGCAGAAGTAGGTAGGTCCTTAAAACAACAGAATTCATTCAACATTCCAGATAAGACCCTTTTCAGAGTTATCTCCCCCTCAACTACATCTACCTTCAAGTAAGAAGAGAGAATATTTAGTTATAATTGCTCAGCCTAATGAGAAATAAATTTGCAATTATATATATCCACTTTTCCTTCAAGTCCCTTGACCTTGACATGAAGAAAATTTCAAACTATGTTGTTTTGGGCAAAGGTTTCTCTTATCCAAATATACCTCTTGAAGCCTGTAGGAAGGACTTGCTGATAAGTGTTTCAACACCATGCTTTATTAAAACAAGTTATTTCTGTTGTTTACTGTGTGGTTAGCCCCTGATGGAAAGCAGATCTTCACTGGTACATTTTTGTGCAAATTCCTTACCTTTCTGTTTATAAAAGAAAGTGAAGACCTTTCAGGGCTATTTGTCACCATGTCCAGTAGCCAACAATGAACATTGTCAACTGCTTTAATTTTCACTTCCTAATGAACTCTCCTAGAAGCAGGAGCTGCCCTCAAACACAAAGCTCTCCCATTTAGCCCCTTCATTCCATCTGACTCAGTCCCACTTGGATGATGAACATCTTGAAGCTCTAGTGAGATCTGGAACTATCTTTCACACAAAGAGAGTAAGTCAAGAAGGCTTTATGCAAGACAAATGAATTATTTACTTCAGTTGGAGTCTTTTTAGAGTATTACAAAATGAAGGCAGTCTTGCCCAAACCCATGTATAAATGTTGAATCTTTTCCCAAACACACTTATTTCTTTCATTCCCAAGGTGATATTCATTTTCATTTACTCACTAATGATATTTCCCAGCCCTTGGTTGAGAGATTCCAGATTATGCATTCATATAATATCTCCATGTATTAGTAATGGTGAACTTTACATAGAATCATTATTATTAGAAAAAGTGGGATTTTATTTTTTATACTTGTATGATACAGGCATTTGTAACATAATTCATTCCATAACAAACTAAATAGCTACTCAGGTATCCTATAGCTATTATGCTATTGTACACTTTAATTGAGAGAAATTCTACTAGTAAGATTTGGGATATACTTGTAATATTGCAATACCGAAATTTTACTCTCTCATGTGCGCAGGATTTCTGTGTGCATTTCATAGGGAAAAAAGTAAAGAATGGGAAAGTTAAGTCACAAGCCCCAAGTTACATTCTCTGTCAACCATGAAACTCAGAACAGTCTTGACTTGAAATAAGAAATCTCTTGGCCTAATAAGTTTAGGATAGTCTATTCATAATAGAGAAGAAACCTGGATGTTTTCTCAGGCAAGTTCTTTCAGAATACTTCTAGGTCTGTGCAATGATCTATAGGGGCTACTATAGGGAAAAGGATGAAGAAGCATGGTGCACCTGGCTCTCCTCAACACATGGCTCTGAGCTTGTTCTTGCAAGGCCATTTCCTGAATCTCACCTTAACAGAAAACGTACCATTTCCCTAGGCTATATTTAGGCACCATCATTGGGCAGGTATCTTGGGATGCAATTCCAATTCCATAATACTCCCAACTCAACATGAATATTCAAACCACTGTCCACAGTGTAATCATCTGATTTTTATCACCCAAATTCACTTTCATGGAAGATTTTTTTAAAAAAATCCAGTTATCCACCAGTTCTTTCTAATTGCCTATAATACCTATCCCAAAGTCCAGCCGTGAGGAACACTGAATTTGTTGGGCTGGTCAACTGAAGGGCTGACCACAATGCGATACAGATTCAGGTAGAAGTGGGTGTCACAAGTCCTGCCACCACGTGGTCATGAGACAAGCCCAAGGAAAGCCGGAGAGCTAATCTCCCTTCTGTGATTCAGATGCAGGGAAAGAAAGCCTGGGCATATACTCAAGAAATGCCCAATCATACCACAAGGACACATGCTCAACTATATTCATAGCAGCATATTCATAATAGAACCTGGAAACAACCTAGATGCCCCTCAACTGAAGAATGGATAAAGAAAATGTGGCACATATACACAATGGAGTGCTACTCAGCAGAGAAAAACAATGACAGCATGAAATTTGCAGGCAAATGGATGGAACTAGAAAATATCCTGAGTGAGGTAACCCAGACTCAGAAGGACAAACATGGTATGTACTCACTTACAAGTGGATACTAGATGTAAAGCAAGGGATAACTAGACTGCAACCTACAGCTCCAGAGAAGCTAGCTAACAAGGAGGACCCTAAGAGGGACACATAGGTAGCCCAGAAAGGAGAAATAGATGAGATCTACATGAGCGAACTGAGAGTGAGGTGGGTAATGGACGGCAAGGAATGGGGGATGAGAACATAAGGAAATGGGAGGTTAGAGCTGGAACAGGGACAGAGTGGGAGAGTAAGGAAAGAGATACCATGATAAATGAAGACATCATGGGAATAGGAAGAAACAGGGTGCTAGGGAAGTTCCCAGGAGTCCACAAGGATGACTCTACCTTAGACTACTAGCAATAGTAGAGAGGATCTACTCCAGTAACCAGATTAGTGAATATGCTGTCATCATAGAGCCTTCATCCAGTTACTGATGGAAGCAGTTGCAGAAATCCATGGCCAGGTTCCAGGCTGAGCTCCAGGAATCCAACTGATGAGAGAGAGGAGGGATTCTATAAGCAAGGGACATCGAGATCATGATGGGAAAATGTACAGAGACAACCAGCTATACTAGTGGAAATGCATGAACTATGGGCCAATAGCTGTGGAGCCCCCATGGGACTGGACTAGACCCTCTGGAGATGCGAGACAGTTATTTAGCTTGAACTGTTTGGGGGCCCCCCAGGCAGGAGGATCGGGATCCATCCCTAGTGCATGAGCAGGCTTTTTGGAGCCCAGTGCCTATGGTGTGACACCTAGCGCAGCCTTGGTGCATGGGTGAGGGGCTTGGACCTGCCTCAACTGAATGTACCAGGCTCTGCTGACTCCCCATGGGAGAACTTGACTTGGAAGAGGTGGGAATGGGGTGGGGGTTGGGAGGGAAGGCTGGGATGTGGGAAGAGGGAGGAAGGGGGATCTGTGGTTGGTATGTAAAATGAATAGAAAATGTCTTAATAATAAAAAAAATAGAAAGCCTCTCTTTCTTTATAGAACTCTGAAGGACCAGTGGCTAGGATTAGTAAATAGAGTCTTTTCTAAGTCAGGTCATCTTTGGCAGGTACTTATCACTAGTTTGCTCAGTAAACCAAGGGACAAGATTATGACCTTGAAGTTGAATGTGCAGAAAGACTAGCTGGACCTAAGCACTGCTTGATTGCTGTTTTTAAGTTCAGGAGGCAATGGCACTGGTCATTCCTAAGTACTGTAGAATTGGAAATTGTGAATCATCAGCATTCAAATTTGCTGAGACACATAGAAGGAAATATTTTCCAGGACTATCAAGCAGGAACTGAATATAAGAATCAGAACACTTATTTATCTAATGTTTTCATGCAGAAGAGTGGTACTGATTTTTTTTCCTTGAAGCCCTGCCTGGCTACATCTTTATTCTAGCCTACACACATTGCCGAATTATAAAGTGGCAGCTATGTATAAAGTTTTTTCACTGAGCCTTGAACTGGCCAAAGAGCAAAGAAAATAGACAATGAAAGAACTCAGAATCATAAGGCTGTCTAAACAATGACCAAAATTAAGTTTGCTTTCCCATACCTACTCAGTGCAAACTCTACCTTCCCGGTCAAAGTACAGCCTGGAGTGCATGTTATTGAGACTCTTAATCAGGTAAAGGAGGCAATTTGGAGAAGGTGAAGCTCACCAATGATTGATTGTAGCAGGATGGGGAAGGAGCAAAAAGGAAGTGCCTTTCTACAGTTACGGTGAGAATAATGGAACTTAGTATCAAACACCAGGGATAGGCAAGGCTGGCCAGTGGGACTTGTGCCAAGGCACAGGTGAGCTGAGTCTTGTTAGCTCTGCAGAGGACATGCATGTGAGGAGACCTTGAGAATATTCCTAGGAAGGCAGGAATCCCAAGTGCAAAGATAAGGACAAATTCGAAGCCAATTGCAGGTGACCTGATATCAGAACACTAAGATGCCGGGTACCTGATGACTTTAACTGAGTGGTTTTTCTGCTTTGTTAATGACTTTCTGTGAATCCAGTTCAGAATCCTCTGCTCTTTTAAAGAAACATAAATTAACAACCAAAAATCCATTCACCTATAGAAATCACGTTTTCAGGTACCAAACAGGAACCAGAAAAAACATGGAATGCAAAAAGTGTTTACGGAGGTCAAGTAAAATGCTCATTTGCTAATATATGTGGGTAAAGCTTGTAGCACCTTTTTGCCTCTAGAAAAACGTAGACATAGATTGCCCACATAAATAGTAACATGACAGAGTACAAAAGCCAAATTGTTATTATATATGCTTTTATTCATTTTTGGGATACAAATATCCTCCCTTAACTAAATTTATGACTACTTTCTCTATATATTTAAAAAAAACAAAAACAAAAAAACAGCAATAAAAACCCCCCAGCAAGCCTCCATGTGCGGAAATGCCAGTAAGCAACCCGAGATGCTGAAGAGACATGAAAGTGAATTTAGTGAGGCCAAATGACAGCATGAGAGAGGCTGAAGGGGGAGAGAGGGTCAGAGGGGGCAGACCTCTGTAAGAATGGCGTCAAAACAGGAGGAGAAATGCAGACTGTCAATCCCGCTACTTCCAGGCATTCTGCTAAAACTCACTTTGTGGTTGCTGTTTTTAAAAATCACAAATTGCAATAATCCCCTGAAGAGTTAACTGTTAGTGTCCCCCACTTAAAACATTGACCCCTTTACTACATTTGTGCACTTGACTGACGGCTTTCTTCACTGCAGGCTGCTTCGCTCTGTTAGCTTAGGTTCCTTGTTTGTGCTCACCATGACCTCGGGAACTTTGCCTGGTGCTGTAAATGCTAAATAAATATCCTAGGAAAGGAGGTATGAGGAAGGAAGGGAAAAGGGGGGAAGGAGGAGGAGGAAAACAAATAGCATGTAATTTTGAATAGTAATCCAGAGCCCTAACTTCTAAATAGCATAATTTGGTGTAAATAGTTATTTGTAAATATTTTTGAGAGAACATTAATATAACTGATGCACCTAGAATTACAGGCATTCACAAAAGAATAACTCATTCATTTATAACATTTGGAAAATATGAGTTCACACAGAATGCCAATTTAACATGAAAGACTAAAATTTGGGTAATACTAGGACAAATGAACCAACTGAATAACAAATGAAATAATGCAACTCAGTGAATGTAAATACAAAGTATTTTGATATTAACCAACTTTTGTTGGTTGTTATTGTTTCGCATCTCTGTGCTTTGTACTTCATTAGAATTCTGGTAAAAGAAGCAAATTGAAACTAATGTTACAGTAGCCCTTGAAAGATTAATAAAGTACCAGATCCAAGAGTAGTGTGACATTAAGGTACAGTCTTTAATTCAAGAGATTTGGGCTTTTAATCCTAGCAATATCATAAAGCAAATAGGTTTCAATTTCTTCAACTATAAAAGGAAAGTAATGAATCCTATTTTTCATTCATTCAAATTATAAATATTCCCTATTTATAAAAATAAATATAAAATCAAGCTTATAGTTGATTACAAATAGGAACAGCAGAAAATGAGCAACAACAGTATGTCTTCTCATTATACAGAGATCTTTTTTCTTTTTTTTTAAACAATGCATTTTTATCATATTATTTCCTTTACCCCACTTCTACCTAGATCTTCCCCTTACTCACCCAACTTCATGTTCTTTTTTGAAGATGCAAGAACCAAAACAAAAACAACAAAAGCAAAGATAAATATCAACCATGGAGTCCATTTTGTATTGGCCAACTATATGAGTATGAGGGCTGCTCTGAGGCATGTTGGTATACCCAGTGTCACTCCATTAAAGAAAGCTAATTTTTCCCTCTCCTAGAAGCTATCAATTGTGAATAGCTTATTGGTTAGGAGTGGGACTTTGTGACTACCTCTCCCTCTCAGTGCTGGTATTTTTTCTGGTTCGAACCTGTACAGGTCTTCTGCATGCTGTCTCAATCTTTATGAGCTCATATGCAAATCATCCCTGTTTGGTCTGGAAGACAGTTTTCTTGGAGTCACCCACCACCCCTAACTCTTAGAATCTTTCTACCACCTCTTGCATGTAGATGCCAGAGCCTTGAGAGAAGGGTTGTGATGAAGACATCCCATTCAGAGCTGAACACTCCAAAGTCTCTTACTCGCTGCACGTTGTCCCACTGGGGGTCTCCATGTACTTTAAGAAGCTGCTTCTTCAATGAGCATTGAGGGATGCACCGATCTATGGGTATAGCAATATGTCATTAGGAGCTATTTGGTTTCTATGCTCATTCAGCAGAATAACTGTAGTGAGCTTTCCCCTAGGACCCTGGTTCTCTGTGGCTTATGTATGAAACACAACAAAGAACTTACACAAAGACTGTAGCAATTTTTTCAGCTCTGGTTTTTTCAGCTCTAATATAAAAATGATATCAGTCTGGTTTTTCTTTCCATGTAACTTAAGAAATTAAATTTTGCTACTTGAAAATTTTATTTAACTGACCCTAAAATTTTAGACTTGAACAAAAAAAATGGCCCCAAGGATTAATGGTGATCACAGAAACATTAGTTATCTGGCAATGTGGCTGCATGGCTACACCTATCTCAAGTGGCCCTCGCCACAACCCTGTAAAGTCTAAGTTTTTATCTAACTTTCAACAACAAAACTGAGGTTTAGAAATTTTCAGCAAGTTGGTCATGAATATCCAGCTAATAAAAGATGAAACTAGACATTGTCCCCAGATATACAAACCTTGTTAACTATTATAATGATCTGCCTGGCAATACATCCCCACTGGTGTTTGCATAAGGATGCACAAGTATATAAACATAATCTGCTGAGTATGTTTTCATTGATAGTATGTATATGATTTCAAGGCAGACCACTTTGTATTGGATAACTAATTAGGGGCTTTAATCCCTGGAAAGGCTAATTCTCCCTCTCTCAGTTGTCAAAGTCACCCATAGTTCTTTGCCTGGGTGTGAGACCTCATGAAGTTTCCTCCCTCCCATCTTACCACATCTAGTGACATTACTATTGTTCTGGTCATGTACATATAGCCATTTCTAGGAGAAACTTTCACAGGAGACTTTCTGGTATTCTGGTTCTTACAATTTTCCATCCTTTCTTCCATGATGTCCCCTGAACTATAGATGAAGGAGTAATTAACAGACCTACTCAACTGTGATACATATGAACCACAACAGTGACTACCATGGCGGTATAGCTATAAAGGGGCAATAAATGGTACTCATGTGTTAATGGTAACCAACAGCTGTCCAGTTGGACTTAGGACCCAATCAATAGGACAGAAATTTTGCCTGGTGCTAGAAACCTGGCTGACTTATCAAGGATGATGAGGTCATGGATCTTAGAATGGAATGTCCCACTGCTACTTTGCTAGACCAGTTAATTCATAACTACATTCTAATATTATCCTGTGCCAGCTTGGTGGCCTATGGCTTTAATTCTAGCATTAAGGAGGCAGAGGCAGGCAGATCTCTGAGTTCACGATCAGCCTTATCTGCAGAGTGAGCTCCCAGGACAGCCAGGGCTACACAGAGAAACCCTGTCTCGAGTAATAGTGATAATAATAAAATAATAACAATAATAGTAACTCTTATTCTTATACTCACAGATAAGTATAGCTACCACCCCTCATCAGAGAAATAAAGACCATCACAGAAAACCACAACTGGACACAATGTAGACATCAACAGATCGTAGGGAGCCCTACCCCAATGAATACATCTATTTGAAATTCCTGACTGAAATAAAGAAAATCTGTAAGTGCATTAGTTAGTTGTTTCTTTGACAAAATTCCAGACAGAAGCAATTTAAAAAGGAACTTATTGCTGCATATATACATCAGGAGATACATTCCATAACAGGAGAAGGCTCGGCCGCAGGGGAAGGTCACATTGCTTTGGCTGTCAGAAAATGGAAAGCAGACAGGAAGTGGGCCCTAAACGTCCACTTCCCATGGCCTGTCTCCTCCAGCAAGGCTTCACCTCCCAAGAGCTCCACAACCTTTCCAAACAGTGCCACCAGCTAGGCATGTGAACCTGTTGAGAGGGATTTCAAGCCATCCAGTAGTGATAGAATCAGATCCGTGGTTGCTAAATCAAGGAGTGGAGATTGGAAGGGGCACAAAGAGCCACTGGAGATGATGAAAGTTTTTCATATTCTGTTTATGTGGTGGTGGTTTGTGTGTATGCATGGTTTTCAAAACTCATTGAGCCGAAAACTTGTTCCCTACCAGTGGTCCACCACATATGGGGAAGTAGGAGCATCCCTTCCAAGATACACACAGTGAAGGCCCAGAGGCAGGGGATAACTACAAGAAACAGTATTTTCTGGACAGAACATGGAAGTAGAAGATATGAGCCCACACTGTTATGACAAAATGCATAAGACCTGTGTAAGCTCAATTCATTAAAAAAAAATTCAGCATACCAAGTTAGGTATCATAAAGCCCCACCCACAGCAGAGGAGATGTTTGTAATTGCCAGGTGATGGTGGAGGGAGAGTTAGCTTCCTTTCTTTAAGGAGGTGGTATCTGGTAGCTATAACATGCTCCAGCGCATGGCCACATACCTAAGAGTATGTAAGCAGCACTAATAGGACTCAGTAAGTTTCGAAAAATTGAAGACACCAAGTTGGTGATTATGGAATAGGGGACGGTGAGTTTGGGAGGACATGAGGAAGGACATGATCAAAATGCAATGAAAAAATTCTCAAAGAACTAATAAATTACAAAAAAAAGACATATTGGCAGGTGCTTATAATCCCAGTCAGTGCTGGGGAGGTGGAGACAAGTACATTACTGAGGTGGGGTAATACTGGACAGTTTAGACTACTTGGTAAGTTCCAGGCCAATGAAAGACCTTGTCTCTTAAATGGAGCCTAAATAAAAACATCTGGAGTTGGCCTCTACCCTTTCTATGTACATTACAAATGCACCTGCATATGCACGTACACAATATACACACATACATATTTGCAAAGCATTTAAATAAATGTGACGTTCTAATGGCTTAGCAAAATATAAGTACAATTTTCTAAGAATAAGAGAACTAAAGTTATTTCCCAATGGCATCCATTTATTCGTCCTTCAGTTTCCAGAAAACAGGGAATTAGGGAGTTCTCTTTTTCAAAAAATTACCTAGAAAGGAATTCTGTCTCATCTCCAACTTTCTAACAGCTTTCTCAATATGAAGTTAATTTTTCTTTGCTATCAAACATTACAAGAAAAGTATACTGTTTTCTTTATAGTATGGCTGAACTTGTCGGCCTTGCTTGTCTCTATCAGGAAGTAATATACGGCAGTGCAAATAGAATAATGCCCCACAACATCCTACCTCAACAAAACAGATACCGGGAGAATTTCCCATGAACTTATATTTTCTAGGTTGCCCAGTTTTCATAGTTTTGGATCAAATGGCTAATCTTGAATTAAAATATCTTCTCATGCCTCCTACCTGATCCACAGTCCAGGTCTCTTCATGACTTGGCTCGAATGTTCTGGAAAGCCAGCTGAAATTCAATCTCCGTTTGTAAGCCTTGGCAAAGCATGCACTCTCTTCCCTCTCCAGAGGACCCTGGGGGGCCCAGATTTTCTGTGTTTGTGTTGTAGGCTTTCCCAAGTACAGGTTGACGTCACCTTTCCCAAGGTTCTATGTCTATCATCCTTGATATTGGTCAATACACTCCAGAGAAAAATTAAAAATTCAGGGACAGTGATAAATATGAAATTTTGTATAACATTTTCCAAAATGGTCAGTTTTTGAACTCCCTCCCTTGCCAGCCCCAGCCCTCACCCCAACAGCATTCTTATGTAATCCTGCATCCTGTGATGTGCTGAAGGATTCACCACATCAGCTACTCTTCCTGCTTCCGGAGCCCCACAGCCCTATGTGAAAGTCTATCAGGTACATAAAGACTGGGAGGAAGTCTACAAAGTGTGTCACTCATACAATTAAAGTAAGATGGTTTTCAGTATAGTACTTCCCTGTGCTATGAGAGACCAGTCAAGGAAATCTCAAAACTTAAACCTACTTTTTTTTTCAAAAATGCCTGCTGTCTCTTCAAGTCAATTGAACTTCAAGTAAATTGGAAATTCTAGGACTATTGGAATTTTAATTTGTGATTGTATTACACTCCAAAGTGGCTTTCTAAATGAAATGACTCTAAAATCCATGACAAAAAAGGAGAGAGGAGTACAGGGTCATAAAAGTATCAGAAAACTGTAACAAGGCTTCTGGCTACCATGCAACTCAGTAGACAGACCATAAAAATTTTCAGCAATCAAGAATAAATAAGAATCTAATCAGTATTAAAGTAAAGTAAAAACTTCGGGTTAGAACTTCTATTTATCCAAGGAAAACTAAATTCCTATCTCCAGCACATAAATAAAATGCCTCATGGATTTTCAAAAAGGTTTTAACTCAGATTTTTTGTGTCTTGAAGCACTAATCCAAAATCTAACATTTCAAGAGATAAAATTTTAAGTAAAATTCAATTTTCCTAGTGAATTCATAAATATTAAAGGAGAACACAAGGTTAATGGTGGTATATCATACTTCTCATCCATGACTAGTAAAGGTTCAACCTGTTAAGATTTTAAATGCAACTCAAAAATATGAAAAATGTATGTCAAGGGCTGGGAAGATTGTTCAATGGGTAAGAGCATTTAACTGTGCGTGCATAAAGACCTGAGCTCATATTCCAAGCATCCATATAAAAGCCCACCATGGCTGCAGGCTCTTATAACCGTAACCCCAACATTGGGGGATGGAGACACACAAATCCCAAGAGTTCACTGGCCTATGAAGCCACTGTCATGCTTCTGGTTTAGTGAGAGACTGCCTCAAGCAACTAAGACAGAAAGTGACAGAAGTCCCCTGGTGGCCTGCTCTGATCTCAACACGAAGATCTCTGATCTTACACAAACGTACACACAACAGGCACACATTCATATAACACATGTACGTACAACACACACTATACTACACACACACACACACACACACACACACACACACACACACAAAGGAAAAAAAAACCCTTAATGTTCCCCAGAATGACCCTGACTGAGGCTGGATCATATGAAAGGACAATAAAAGGTAAATATTTGGGACTGATGAAGAAAGAACATTTGAAATTAAGATCACATTGGTTCCAGAGACTTTTTATATGCCTGATAGGCTCCACAGAAACCTTGACCAACTGGAAAAATACCATAACCAGGAAAGCATTCGGGCCTTGGGACACAAAGAGAACTGTGTGACTCCAAATGTATGGGAATCAGGGTGGGACTTCACCCACCTCTGACTTAGGTAGGCATGGCACGCTAACTGTGGCCTGCTATCGAAAGTACCCTGGTGTTTGAATGATAAATTATATGCTCATCCTAATGACCTAGTTACTTCAGTAATCAATTCCACTGAATTAAATGGTATTTTGCCACAGTAAAGTATGTTGGAGAGCATTAAATGAAACTATGCAACATACGCCATTACCATGCTTGCCGAGGGTCCAGTCCATTGTATCACGCTATTCTAGTCCGACCTTGGGATGGGGCCTGTCTCTGGTCTTGGCTGTGGCATGGCTGCCAATCTCCTGAGTGTCTGTTTACCTTTGTCTTCTGGATTCTAAACTGCAGATTTTGTCCTGGTTCCCACTTTTCACTCTGCAATTGTCAGATTTTTGGAACCAAATATGTGATTTGCCTTCAGCCTGATTATGAACTTATAATGAGAGAAAACAAATTATTAAATCCTTGACTTAGCATTTGTCCTCCCTGCCAGACTAGAAATATGGCAGAAGCATTGTTCGAACACTCCTACTAAATAGGAGCAGTTTTTGTTTTCTGAAGAAGAGAGAAAAGCACTCACAGGAGATCCTTGCCTGTCATTCCGCAGTTGACCACACCTCTTTGTTTTGTTTTTTGAGACAAAGTGTCTCATTGCCTGGCACTACTCACCAGTGGGCTAGATTGGTTGGCCTTTCAGCCCCAGGTGTCTCCGGTCCGCACCTGCGCAGGGTTAGGTTTCCAAGTGTGGACCACCATGGCCAGCTTTTTCTCTATGGGCCCTAGAATCAAACCCAGCTTCTTATGATTGCAAGCAGGTACTGACTGAGCCATCCTTCCAGCCCCACAAAGACACATTTTCATAGTAAAAGTGTGATAAGTGCCAGCTAGTGTAAATCTTGCTCGTCAGGTCACTCTCCCAAATACAAACCTAAGTCTGCTCTGTGCTGCATGAGGAACACGCCGTCAGGAGTCACCGTGGTTGCCTCTAGCCTTCTGATCTGATTGGGAATTGCTGTAGCAGCTCTCTCCCATCTGCTTCTGTAGTTAAGCCAGTTGTATGGATTCTGTAGCCACCAAAGCTGTCCCTCCAAAGAGCCCAGTTTACTTAGTCTCTGACCAGTATAAGACTGTGATATAATTTTTCTTCCCGTTTTTTTTCAGGCTGGGATAAGCAGGTACTGGCAGAGCTTCCGATTATCAAGGAGAGCCAAGGATTGACTTCTGCCATTTCAAACAATGCTTGGCAGGAAGCAACAGCATGAAACTACCAAAATCAAATACAGGGTTTAGACATGATATTCTCTTTTTTCCTTTCCCAACTTCTCCTTGGACTGGTTATCATTTCCTCAATTATAAGTGCAAATTTAAAAACATTATATTTTAATTGAATATAAGCTATAATTACACATTTTATATCAATTTAAATAATTCTGAAGTCCCTACTGCATTTTTTCCCACACTTTGGGTGTTGCCTGCTCGTGTTTCTAAACCAAAGTTATGGCTCTCCATGCTCTAAGCACATGACAAGACGGAACTTCCTGGCCCTCTATCGGGGTCAGGGTGGCTATTCCAGCATGGTGGAGTTTGAGCCATAATGAACAAAGGATTGTCTCTGGTGACTTCATGGTGCATACGTACACATGAGATTTGAATGTATTCTACTTTCTAATATACGTTCTGTGCATAAACCTCATAGAAAATCCCCATCCTCTCTTTATCCCCTATTGCTAGGAGTCTTAGGACAGCCTTGTGGATTCTTGGGAGATTCCCTTGCACCAAGTTTTTAGCTGACCCTGAAATCCTTTTCCCTATTCCTTTAAAAAGCTCCATTTAGCTGTAACTTTTTAATCTCCCCACTTAGGGACAAACCGATGCAGTTTTGTGTATACAATTCATTTAAATTATTTGATCTCATGCTAGTTTATTTGAAGAATTTCTATTGTCAAATATTGTAGACACAAATAATGACATGGAGACTTAATTATTAATTATGAAAACTTGATCTCAGCTTAGGCTTGTCTCACTAGTTCTTATAACTTAAATCAACCCATTTATATTAATCTACATCTCACCTCATGGCTTTTTAGCTTTCTTCCATTCTGTATGTTGGACTCCCTCCGTGTCTCATTGGCGTCTTTCTCAAAAGCCTAAAATCATTCCGAGTTCCTCTCTTCTCCCCAGAAGTCCTGCCAATTCTCCTAGCTATTGGCCATTCAGCTTTTTATTACACCAATCACAGCAACACATCCTCACAATGTACAAATATTCTGCAACAAAATATGTTTAAAGGATAGTGTTCATTTCAACCCTGTTAGCTGTTTTTCCCTTACCACAGTCATTCTTTAGCTGGCAGCCCACTCTGGTGAGTGATAAGCCCTAGACTAACTGGATAGGAGTTGAGTTTCTGACAGTCAGAGACGATAGTTGCAAATAACAGAGGTAAATTCTGGCTAAGAATAAAAAGAAATTAATTAAGATATTTTCAAGATCTTCACAATCAATGGAAGACCAAACAGCTATGCAAATTTCCTCATCTAGAATCCAATCTGTTGAAGAAATAGGTTCAACTGATTAGCTCTCCAGCTACAAAAAGGAAGTTATTATTCTTTATTTCTTCAGCACTGTCTCCTAGATCAAATTCGGATGTAGGTACTCATGACTGATATGTTATGTGACTATAAAGAAAGTTGGAAAAGCAAAACATTGGTATTTTCAGCTTCTACAGTAAAGACAGCCTTTGTTCTCCTCACCACATGAAGGATGGAGAACTAAATATCCCCTGGACCTTTTACTAAGGGTTTAAATGCTAAACCAGAGAGAATGAAGAGCCAAAATAAATGAGAAGTATCTATTTTCAGCATAGCAATTCAATACATAAGTGCAGGAGACATGTGGCTTCAATCGACTATGGCAACAAATATCCATGGTCCTGTTCATCCCTGCACACTTAAACCATAGCCACTGTTTGAAAAGTGAGATGCATTTATGAACTTTACACCAATTTTCACATTCTTCCTTTACTATTGACTGTGTAACAAATACCCTCTCTTTCACCACACACACACACACACACACACACACACACACACACACACACACACTCATACATTCACATATGCACACTTATGCAAATGTCAGGAGTAACATTTCCATCCATACATTCAGGTGGAGTAATTGTCATGAGCAGAGGTGGCCCCAGAGTACCAAGCCCACTTGTCCACTCACCTGGTAGTTTCCACTGTGACTCCATTTGCCCAAAGTATAGGCTGTATGTCAATGTTAAATCAAAGTATTTTATTCAAGGCTGGGAGGATGGCTCATCATGTAGAGCACTTGCTGGACAAGCAGGAAGCCCTGAGCTTGAATTCCCAGAAATCATATTAAAAAGCTTGACGTGGCCCATGTGTCTGCACCCTCCTGCTGGAATAGAGGTAGGCAGGGGGCTCTCTGTGGCTTACTGGCCACTAATGTGGGGAAAAAATGGTATTTTTCGGTTCAGTAATAGACTTTGTCTTAACAAAGTAAGGTAGAACGCAATGGAGGAAGACACCCAAGCCCACTCTGTCCTACATGCACTACAGGCATGTGTACCCACATACACAAATGTAACCATTGTGTATATGTACACATAAGAAAGTGAAATAAAATATAAAGTCAGAAAGCAACTTTGCTACACCATCACAATGTACCATTAAGTATCCATTTGTATGATTTAACCAGCTGTGAAATGAGGTATTTGGTAGCAGCAAAATCCAAAAGTGCTTCTAGATGCTAAATTCTATAATTCAGTTAGTCCCAGTCTGAAAGTATTGGGCAGGATTGCATTGGGTACAGCCTCCTGACCTAATGATTTGTCTTATGACATGACAGATTCTTAACAAATACTAGATATCAGTTGAGTGATAAATAAATATTAAAAGAATGAATGAATGAACATTTCTGTTTTTTTGTTAAAGTGTGACCAGGCCAATCCATGGACATCCCTCTGACTGTCCTTTCAATTGATGCATGCCTTTTCCTTTCCCCAGACTAACACTGTATCACTAAGAATTTCTCAGTTAATGGGCTAGAGAGATGGCTCAGTTGTTAAAAGCTAAGCTCACCACCTACATTACAAGATGATTTAAAATAAAGACTTTTTATTTAATTTTTAAAACCTTAATATGGACTTACATACTATTGCATCCACCCATTTAAAGTGCACAACTCAATAGTTTTTAATGCAGCCACAAAGTGAAGCCATTATTGCAATTTTCTAGCATTTCTATCAACCCTACCTGAAGAACATCATGTGCATGATGTTTCTTTCTATGCTGGGTGATAGAGCGCTGGCAACAGCAGTTGGTAAGGACTCAGTCTGTCACATCAGAGAAAGCACAAAGCAGGACAGGGGGCGGCTGGGCACATCACATCCACAGGAAGCAGAGAGCAAGGAATGCTGGGAGTCCACCTGCTTTCTCCTTCGTTCAGTCAGGAATGGAAACCCATGGGATGGTGTTGTCTCCACACAGGTTGGGTCCTCCAAACGTCCTCATAGATACACCGAGAG
>CABHPH010132325.1:2178-20688 GCA_902168325.1 Peromyscus nudipes | reverse complement strand
CCGTGAAGAAGCCCTAGGGTTGAGCGTATTTAAGACTGTCATAGTAGACGGCGGGACAAACGGTTGGGTGTGCAGCGACCTCGAACTCGTGAGCCAGAAAACAGAGCTTCTGCATCCCAGCGACTCCAGCACACACCATGGCGGACTCTGATCGCCTCTCAGCCCCTGGCTGCTGGTTAGCCTGTACCAGCTTCTCTCGCACCAAAAAGGGAATTTTCCTGTTTGCTGAGATTGTACTGTGCCTGGTGATTTTAATTTGCTTCAGTGCTTCGACGTCAGCATACTCGTCCCTGTCTGTGGTTGAGATGATCATTGCTGCTGTCCTATTTGTCTTCTACATGTGTGACCTGCACTCCAAGATATCATTCATCAACTGGCCGTGGACTGACTTCTTCAGAGCCCTCATAGCAGCCATCCTCTACCTGATCACCTCCATTGTTGTCCTTGTAGAAGGAAAAGGCAGCTCCAAAATTGCCGCTGGGGTACTGGGCATATTTGCTACATTGCTCTTTGGCTGTGATGCCTACTTTACCTTCCCTCTGAAGCAGCAAAGACATACAGCAGCCCCTACTGACCCCACAGACGGTCCGTGATCCTCATTCACCGGTCTCTGCTACCTGCAAATAGCTCCTCCATCAAAAACTTCCTCTTGCCAGATGTGGTGGTCCGTGCCTTTAATTCCAGCACTCAGGAGGCAGAGACACGTGGATCTCTGTGAGTTCGAGGCCAGCCAGAGCTACACAGTGAGACCTTGTTTCAAAAAAAAAAATACCTCCTCCTGTTTCCACAACACTCCCAGCCACTTCTCTGACCCCACTGAAAGTGCTTATGGTACAGGAGATTGAACCTAGAGCCATCTGCATACTAGGCAAGCACTCTCCGCTGAGCTCCATCCCCTGTAAAAGTGCCTTTGATGGGAAAGTTTTGTCCTCCTGGGTGTGCCTAGGTCCCATGTCTGTGTCCGGTCCCCCCCTCCCCCATTGCTCTGCAGTACCAGCAGCTGACATGAGGTCTGCTTGAACCATTCCCCCACATAAGCTACAAGACGAGTGACCCACTACAAACTACCTTTTCTCTCTGTGGGGTGAGCTGTGAAGGGCTAAATAAATAATAAACAGATTGTTAAAATCTATAATGAATAAGTTAATTTTTTGATCAAATGTATGTTAGCACCAGGAGGAGGGAAACGGAGGTAAAGCCATTGGAGCAAGGAAGCCAGGCCTGTTTTTTTTTTTTTTTAAAGAACTATTGCATTGTCCCACTAATACAAACAGAAGGTGGAAAGGGGGCCATGACTTAGTTTAGGGGAATCCTCGATTACACTGACTGGATAGTAGAGTCCCTTCTAACATTGCCTGCCTTCAAGCCACGATGCAGTTCTTCTCTCGGGCCTGGCGAGGCATCACTGGGTGAGACACCTGCACAAGTGGTGGGGTTGGGGAGGTAAAGGTTTCAGTTGTAGTGTCCTGAGTGGTCCTGGACCTGGACAGGTGAGGGGGCAGCGGGATACGTTCCCCTAGGAAGAAGCCATCATCCTCAGAGGACTCTGAACTGGGGCTAGAGGGTGAGCTGGAACAAGATCCTGAATCCGATCCCGATCCCACGTTACATCGATGGTGGCCATGTCTGCCAGGATGGTGGTGGTGATGGTGGCCCCCGCGGCACCGGCGCCGGCGTCGGCGGTGGCGGCAGCTGGGGGCCCTGGGTGGGGGACTTCGTGGCCTGCGGCGCTGGGCTGGGGGTGCACTTAGGGTCCGTCGTGGACCTCCCTCAGACACCAAAGGGTCGCGAAAGCTGACACGCGGGGTACTCTGGCGACCAAAGGCATTATCATCTGGGTGCAGGGCAGGATGTCCAGGCGTTTCTGTGGGTGGCTCAGGAGCACTGCGGAGGCCCAGCTCAGGCATAGAGTGGCGGTGAGGGGCCCCTCTCAGAAAACGGGGGGGCTCATCTGGGCCTGCAGCTATAAAAAGAAAGATGGAAGACTCGGTATCTGCCTGCTCTATCTGGCCTTTACCTGAGGGAAGACTTGGGAATTCCTTCTTTCCTCTACCGGGACTGGGAAGTGGCGCAGGGGTCAGAGATGGGGTACCCCAAAGTTTGACTGTTGGTGTAGGCTTTAGGTGGAGAGAAGGGTAGGAAGTAAATCAGCATGAGTAGGGAAGGTTTGCTGTATAGGTTGTGGCCTGGGAATGGGGTGGATTGGCCAGAAGGGGACATATCAAAGGCTGGAGTAGATTTGGTTTGAGATAGAATGGAGGGGAGGCCTGGGTGGAGGGTGACCAGTTGGAGGAAGTGAGGGAAGTACTTGGGCTCAAGATGGGACCAGTTTAGGTGTCCTATGACCTCTGCGCAGGTGTAGGACGGACCCAGGGTTCAGCAGACAGGTGGAGTCAGGGCTAGAGCCTAGGCCTGAAATGGCCTGAAATGGAGCCGAGGAGGATGGGCCCAGCTATTTGGGAGCCAGAATGCTTCAGGCAAGGCTGGGGAAAAGGCAGGGCTCACCAGGCTCTGCTTTGGTACAGGTGCCTTTGCTGGCTGTCTCAGATGTCCCCTCCGCAGCCGGGAAAGAGGCCGAGGAAGCTGTGAGCGGTGCGGTGACTGTGCCGGCGCTCCAGCTGCGGCGGCCAGGTCCTGGAGCGGTGGTCTCAGCCCCGAGGCTGCAGGCTCGTGAACAGAAGATAAGGCCACGGCGTGGCAGGAAAGGGCGGCCCAGCAGGGCTCGACCGCAACGGCTACAGCAGAAGCAGCGATCTGAAGCGTGCCAGTGTTGGCCCTCATAAGCCATCTGGCCTTGGTCCAGGCCTGTGGGGACCAAGAGGAGGAGGAAAACTGAGGCAGCATCCATAGGCTATCCCTCTATGGTGGGATCTTAGGAAGATGTGGGGTATTTGAGGTAGGGTACCCTGATTTTCTTCCCCACTCCCAGAAGGGGCCCTTTCTCTGAAGAAAACAGATAATGTGAGATTTGGCCCTCATCTTTCTTATCCCTCGGAGAGGGGCTGGCAATGGTGCCCTCTCCTCTTTCTTTCCTGGGATGCCCATTTAAAGAGCACAGATGGGCACTGAGCTCTAATATGTGGGCGTTAGGGGTTTCAGGCAACCGGAAGGCTAGATCTGAAAAGAGGCATGCCCAGTGGGGGCAGGACTTAGGTAAGACATGGATTTGGTGGGAAATAAGCCAGTTTTAGAAGGTAGGATGAGGGAGGAGAGTGGGAAAGAATAGAGCGTAGCTCTGGGCAGTAAAGGCTTCATTTTCGAGTGCTGAGATCAGAGGGTGCTCTGCAGGTAGATTTAGGTGTGTAGTGGGGGACTGATGTGTAGGTGGAATTTACAAAGCATGGCATATGGGTTGAGGAGTCTAGCTCAGTGGCAGAAAGTCTGTTGAGGACGTTGGAGGCCCTGGCCCTGAGTCCCATCTCCTGCACCAAAGGAAGGGAGGGGAGGGTTAAGAGGGAAGAGAAGGAGGAGGCAGTGGAGGGGGGAGAGAGAGACAGAGAAGGCGAGTGGGCCTAGCTGGTCATACCCCCGTCTGTCCTGTCCCATGATGTTCACCCACCGATGTGTTCCCCACAGCCGTCGCAGTACTCGGCGTGGCGAGCCTCATAGCAGGCGCAGCAGTGGGGGCGGCTCTGACGCATCACATAGCGCTGCCCTCCTAGAGAAGCCTCACACTCGAAACAGCAGAAGTGACCCATGTGCCAGTGCCGGCCCTCGGCCTCCGTACATTCCGGGGAGAAGATGATCTGCAGGGCACAGAGCACCTGGGGCTGTCAGAAGAGCTTGCTTCTGCCTCTTGTCCACCCTCCATTCCCACCTCCGGCCAGGGAGGCACAAACCTCGTCACATGCTTGGCAGCGAGGGCGCAAGCATTCGGCATGGTGGCGCCCACAGTAGACCTTGCCGGCATGGTAGAAGTAGATGAGGTCAACCAGCAGTTCTTGGCATGTGGTGCACACAAAGCACTGAGGGTGCCAACAGGCACCAAGGCCTGCTCGACTGGCAAACACTGCAATGTCCCCACCTCCGATCTGCTTTCCACACTGCCAAATTTAACAGACAGCACCACAGTCACCAAGAGAGTCAGAGGGATGGGGTCAGCCAAGCAATGGGACCACTTGAACCTCTCCCATGGTGAACCTTGTATATTTTTTTTTGACAAGGTCTCCTGTAGCCCAGGCTGGCTCTGAATTTAATACACAGCTGTGGCTGGCCTTGAACTCCTCATTCTCCAGTAACTAGCACCACCTATGGGACAAATTTGAGATAGTTCTCACTCACAAGGACACATAAGAGACTGACTCTGCTCACGGGAAAACCATAAAGATAGGCCTTAACTATCACGGGTGGCCTTACAGGCAATCCTTCCTCTAGGTGGTTGGGGGAAATCTTAAGTGGGGAAATCCAGAGGAGGTCTCAGCCAATGGACCTCACCAAATAGTTTTAAAGACAGGTTCCCATCCACCAGGGATGGCCTTGGAGACAAATTCCACCAACTGTGGAGGGCTCTATCTCAGGATTCATACTCTACCACTATACATCAGTTTATTATTTGTTGTTGTTATTAACTTGCATTGTTGGGGATGGACTTGTAAGTCAGTTCTTTGTTTTGAGATGGGGTCTAACTATGTAGCCTGGGCTGCCCTTGAACTTTCAACAATCCTGCCATAGCCTCCTAAATGTTGAGATTACAGGTGTGAGCCCCCATGCCCAGCTATGTGGGTCAGATCTTAATAACAAGTCCTGATCACAAGAAGACCAAAGAGACAGTCCCTGCTCGATGCCCTCTGCATGGAGGAGAGGAAACCACAGAAATATACATCAAGGCCTTCTTAGAGACAACTTGGACCCAACAGTCGTGTCTAGGGGACAGGTTCTATTCATCAGAGGGCTCTAGAGACTCCCCACTGGGTGTTAAGTAGTAGGCCTCAGGGCCTTCACTTGCTGAGGCCCTCTATAGCTCACCTCCTCGCAGATAGCCCCAGTAATGGTCACTGGGAAGATTCGAACGGTACCCCGTCCCAGATTCTCCCGCTTCCGCTGCTGGCTGAAGGCTCTCAACTCTTTCTTTTCGTCTTCTTCCAGGGCTGTGCAGTACTGTGCCTGGGGAGAGGAGGACCTGTCTTCTAGACTTCATCCATGCTCATGGAGTTGACTTCTAGGCCATTATATATATATATATATATATATATAGTGCCACCTATTGGAAATACCCAGTCCTCACCTCTTCTCTCAAGGCTTAGCTATGTTTGGTCAAGGAATGTCCCCTTCTGGCTCCTGCTTCCCCAGACCTTTCACTTCAGCTCAGCTCACCTTTTCTTTGTCTTTCCCCCCCCACAAGACAGGGTTTCTCTGTGTAGCTTTGGAGCCTGTCCTAGATCTCACTCTGTAGCCCAGGCTGGCCTCGAACTCACAGAGATCCGCCTGGCTCTGCCTCCCGAGTGCTGGGATTAAAGGCGTGTGCCACCACCGCCCGGCTTCAGCTCACCTTTTCCTAGCTGGCCCTGTCCATTTCTTTCTAGTAACCACGGATTTGTCCAGGCTGTACCCCACTCCTGGTCTTCTTCGCTCACCTCACTGTCATGCGGGGGCAGCTGGTGCAGCAGCTGCTTTATCCTGTATTTCTCCCCAGGACTGTTGACATAGGGGACCTTGTCCTCTGGGAGGCAGCTGAAAAACTGGTAAACCTGGGAGGACATGGAAGGGTGAGAGAAGAAAACAGTTACAGTTAGGGGTGAGCCAGGATACAGTGTGGTCACGGGTCCCTGGTTCTATGGGAAAATTAAAATCCCCTGAAGGGCACTTCTCCTGATGCCATCCTCTTTCCCAAAGCCCCTGAATGGTTGAAGTGACCTACAGAGCAAACCTCCAAACCCCGCTTCTTTCTTCCCTTTACAGTAAAACTTCTCAAGACTTGTGAGCATTCCCAGGCAGTCTACTTCCTCTGCTCCCATTGTATCTTGGGCCCACTCCAGCCAGGCTTCTGGCCCTGCCCACCCGCAAAGCTATTAAGGTCACTGGGGACGTCTGCATTGTAAAAACCATTGTTCAGGTCTTAGTCCTCAGTGGTTAGACGTCAGTAGTTCAGGTCCCAGCTGATTACTCTCTCTTCCTGCAAACAGTTTCTTCCTTTGGCCTCCAGAATACCACATAGCCCTGGTTTCCTGCCTTCCCCACTGCCTGTTCTTCTCCTCTTTTAAATTGTTCCGCAACTAGTGAACCCCTGAATATGGGATGGTTATGGGGCTTAGTCCTTGGTCCTTCTTAGGAACTGCATGCACCTTCGTGGCTGTGACTATCATCTGTTGGCTAAGGTGCCACACACGCAGCCCTGTGACCTCTCCCCAAGTCCTAGGTACTTTGCCTAGCTAACTAGCACCATCAACTGTGACTCAAACATGCTCAGATTGTCTTTCTTTTCTCTCTTCTTCCCTTCCATTTTCTCTTTGAGATGGGGGTCTCCATATGTAGTTCTTGCTGGTTTGGACCTTGCTATTTACATCAGGCTGGCCTCAGCTTCCCAAGAGCTGAGAATACAGGCATGCACTACCATGCCTGGTTTGCCTTGACTTTTTTCATACGACTTAATTCATCCATTCATCTCTAAGGTAATCTTTCCCTCTTCACTCCTCTGTCATTCTAACCATTACTGAATATATGTGTATATATACACATGTATTATACATCTATGTATACATATACATATGTAAATAGGTAAATATTGAGACATGGTCCCACTCTGTAGCCCTAGCTGGCCTGGAACTTGATATGTAGACCAGGTTGGCCTTGAACTCACAGAGATCTACCTGCTTCAGCATCCTGGGTGCTGAGACTAAAGGCCTGTGAAACTGTGCCTGGCTTTTAATTTCTTTCATTTTTTTTCCCTAGACAGGGTTTCTCTGCATAGTTCTGGCTGTCCTGGAACTTACTCTGTAGACCAGGCTGGCCATGAACTCAAAGATCCACCTTCCTCTGCCTTGCTCAATTTCTTTCCTTAAAGACTGGGGACTTGTTAAGTAGTCTAGCCTGGGCTGGGTCACATAGTGAGTTCCACACCAATCGAGGGACACAAAGCCCTGTCTCAGAAAATCCTCCCCAAACAACGAAAGACAATGTATGCCAGAATTGGCCGGGCGTTGGTGGCGTACGCCTTTAATCCCAGCACTCGGGAGGCAGAGGCAGGCGGATCTCTGTGAGTTCGAGGCCAGCCTGGGCTACCAAGTGAGCTCCAGGAAAGGCGCAAAGCTACACAGAGAAACCCTGTCTCGAAAAACCAAAAAAAAAAAAAAAAAAAAAAAATGTATGCCAGAATTGAGGCTAGGAGGTATCACACTCTCAGTGGTAGTGCACTAGCATGTGCAAGGGCCCAGTGTGCTCTTCCTAGCTCTATATGTATTTCCAAACCCAAGCCTCACTCAGCAGTCACCCAGACTATTGACACAGTTTCCTCCTCGCTAGTCCTGTTTCCTCCTCACTGCTACAGGTTGTTACTGCGGCCAGATACACTGTTGCGTGATGAGACAAATCACCTAGCTCTTCTCACAACCCTCTTGAGCCTCTCCCCTCGTTCAGAGCCAAGTTCTCCCCATGA
Source organism: Peromyscus nudipes (assembly GCA_902168325.1). Lineage (NCBI taxonomy): Eukaryota > Metazoa > Chordata > Mammalia > Rodentia > Cricetidae > Peromyscus > Peromyscus nudipes. The sequence continues at coordinate 13,097 of CABHPH010132325.1, read as the reverse complement.
CCCCCAGTCCCTCTGACCTTTCCTGTAACCACTCTCACTTCGCTCACTCTGCGCCTGCCGCACTGGTGTCTCCTCACATTTCCTCACACGGATGTGAGGCCAAGCACATCCCACCTCTGTGTTCACTACTCACTTGGCCTGGACTGTGCCAGGCTCAGATTTCTGCAATGCTCACGTCTTCACCTTCTTCAGGGCAGCTCAGGCAGGGCTTGCCTGGACACTCTATTTATAACCCTGGCCGCCCTCCCTCTCTTCCCCTCGACTTTCTTATTTTATTCCCTAGCCCTTCTACCGCCTGACACACAGTCATCCCTGTCTATGTGAGAGTTCCATATTTGAGGGCTTAACTAACCAAAGGTATTTTTAAAAGATCCATATGAACTGAACACCTACACACAGATTTCTTTCTTGCTGTTGTTATTTTTTGTTATTTTTTTTAAAAGATGGGGTCTTATTATTAGCCCTGGATGGCCTGGTATTTTATATAGTCTTGAACTTGTGGTAATCCTCCTGCTTCAGCCTTCCCAGTGCTGAGATTACAGGCATGTATCACCACACCCAACTATTTTTTCCTAAACACTATCTTTTTTTCTGGTTCTGGACTTGATTCCAAGGCCTTGCACATGCTAGGCATATTCTTCACAACAGAGCTACAACCCCAGCTCATAAATAATATAACTTCTTATAGCATTTACAGCATATCAAGTATTATAATCTAGAGAAGATTTAAGTTGTATGGGAAGATGTTTGTAGGTTCTATACAAATAGTATGCCATTTTACATAAGGCATAGGTTTACTATGCAAGTTTATGTAAGAGACAAGCATGTTTGGAATTTGGTATTCCTATGTAGGAAAATAAGTATCTGCATGTATTTTAGTGCTGGAGTTGGACTCCAGGGTCATATGCATGCTAGGACAAATGCTCTATCCTTGAACCATACCTCCAGCTTTTGGTTTATGGTTTCTTTCTTTTTTCTTTTTCCAGAGCTGAGGACCAAACCCAGGGCCTTGCGCTTGCTAGGCAAGCGCTCTACCACTGAGCTAAATCCCCAGCCCCTGTTTTATGGTTTCTTTACTGTCCTCAGTGCCTAGACATGTCTAACATACAATAAAGGTTCAGTAACAATTGAACGAATACATCCAAGGGGATGTGATGAACGAAGTATGGAGACAAAGTCTGGAGTAACGGATAGACTAGAAATGGGGCTAGAGAGATGATTTCGCTGTTAAAAGTGCTCTCTTGCTCATCCAGAGAACTGGAATTCAGTTCCCAGCACACACATGACAGCTGACAACCTCCTATAACTCCACTTCCAAGAGATCTGATACCATCTTCTGGCCTCTTCAGGCACCCATACACACCTGGTGCATAAACACACACACACACACACACACACACACACACACACACACACACACACACTTTCAAAAAAAGAAAAAAGAAACGGGATGAAAAGTGAACAAGACCCAGAGGAACTGGCCCAGTGATCACTCAGAACAGAGAGACACTGATAGTTGGACCACACTCCAGCATTACTCCAGAAATAGGTTCGCACTCAAATCCATATGTGCTTGCATATGTGTGCACCCACTGGAGAATGAGAGTGGGTGGCCAGCCTTTGGTCACCTGCTCTGGCTTAAGGCCAGGGGGTACCCAGGCATACTCCTCTGAGGCACAGCCTGAGTCGTCATCAGAAATGGAGTGGCGCTGGAAGTCTGAGATGAGCCGGCACATGATGCGTTCGAGGTCCACAGGCACGGTGTGCACTGCATGCTCCTCCCGCGGGCATTTGCAGTGCTGGCAGATCTTTCTGGGAGAGCCAGGATAGGAGTCAGTTACTAAGGAGTTGTCCACCAGGACCCCTAGGCAGCCCAGGTCCGGCAGAAGGGCAGGACATGCAGATTAACACCAAAGGGCTCAGAGCTGGGATAGAGCTCTGTGCCTGGGACCAGGGCTGACAAGAGTTGGGGCTAAGCCAAGGTCTGACTCTGCTTGTGACCAGGCCATGGGACACTGACTGTGCCAGGCTCAGTTTCTGGATGATGACAAGTATGGAACACAGGGGCCTAGAGGACTGGGGGTTGGTGTGATCCTGGGTGCAGAATATTAAGGGGTGGGGCTTCAGGGGCTGAAGGACATCACCTAACTGTTCCAGCTCTGGTACGTGGGTCAGATTCTCAGGACAACAGGGGCGGGACTCCGGGACTGAGACTGGTGTCACAAATCAAGGTGAAAGATTCTGTACTCTGTGGGGTAACTACCCCTGAAGGCAGGTCTTGTGTTGAGGTCCTGAATTTGTGTATAGGGGGAGTGGGAACATGACTGTGAGTCTGTAGGACTATGGGTTCTTAGACTTTGGGTGCATGGCTCCGGAGGAGAGAATACTGGGTCTAGGAGAAAAGTTCTGAGCCCAAGAAGGGGGCTGAGAGAGTCTGTGGAAAGGGCTAGAAGGTCCCTTTAGAGCTGGGACTCAGACTTGGGAGAAGACTCTTGGGGGGGCAGGGCTGTGGAACTCTCTTGGGAACAGGTCTCTTGGGGATGAGTCAAGGGGCGGGGCTCTGGAAAGGACTTTGAGGCTCCTTTCCCAACTCTGCTCTGTGGGCGGAGCTCAAGCCTTGGGGCGGGGCTCTGACCAAGGCTAGGGTCACTTACCTCCAGCCGTGCAGCAGGAAGCCTGGGCACTGTTCCCTGCAGGAATTGCAGGGCTGACCATGAGCAGGGTCCTCTGCTTCGGGAGGCTGTAGTGGGTGAGGGCAGATGCAAGACGAAATAAGGTGCGGGAGTAGGGAGGGAGAAGTCAACGCCCGTTTCTCCACTCCCAGGCTCGCAACCGCAGGCTGGGGCCTGTCTCACTGGGGGCAGCGCTGGGCAGGCTGAGACCGCGCCTGGAGCGCGGGGGAGGAGGAAACAATCAAACCAGAGGCAGGGCAGCTGAGACCACTTTCCTGTACGTTCCTTTTTCAGGGAATTCTCCAGTCTGGGCTGGTCTGTCCCCTGTCTAGTTCTCAGACAGGTCCGTCAGAGAGAGTCCTCTCCCTATAAGAGAAGGGTCCCTAATATGGGCATTCCCTCTCAAGTCTCATTCTGACCCTTTCAACATCCAGTTCCACAAGGTAGGCGTCTGCGAACCCATCCTTCCCTGAAATCCCTCAAGAACTCTGGGCAATGCCCTTCCCTAAGACGTTCTGCTGCCCCTCCCCCAAACCCTGGTTCCATCTCTCCTACCTGAGGAACTGAGGAGTATCTATCTTTAGGACCACAGGATGTCCCTGTTCCATTCAGAAAGCCCCAGCCCAAGAAATCTTTGCCTTTACCCTTCATATTTGAGGACTATTCTCTTCTTTGGTCCAGATTCCATCTTTCTTGGTTAGAGATCTTTCAAAGAAAGAGAGGAAATCCTCCTATCTAGGAAGTCAAAAGCTTCCAAACTCCGATGGAAGCCTGGAAATCTTATACTAAATTTTAGTTTATTGACTCTTGGTACTCACAAGTGAAGGACCTCCACTCTCATTTTACAGTCCCCCAATGTAAGCGGTTCCTTATTCACAAACTCAGGACGTCCCTGCCCAACCTCAAATCCCAAGACTCTATTCTTTTCACCTTTAGGATTAAATCACAGGAAAGGGGGGGTGCCCCCAGATTGCAGCGGGGATAAAAGTGTGAGATGTGTTAGGGAGTTGAGCCACCATATCTACACGTTTCTGCATCCACGAGTGTGCTTCGGTCCCAGTGCCCAAAGTCTAGGGAAAGCTGGAGAAGGGAATTTCTAGGCCCTCCTTGGGGCGCCTCCCCTCTGTCCGAGTGCCTTGCCCCCTCGCCCGGGCCTCGGTTTACCCCTGACCCCCACCACTGCCCTTGAGCCCTGCTCACCGCACGCCCGGAGCGGCGCCTCCGGGACCCACGCGCGAACATGGCGCGCCTAGACAGAGTCAAGCTCAGCTGGGTCAGGCGGATGTAGTCCTCCGGGCCGCCAGGCCACGGCGCGTCCGGCCTGGCTGCGCTATTCCGTAAACTTGACTTCGGGGTGGGAGGAGCACGCCTCATAGGGCCCGCCCCCCGGCCTGTAGTGTCTAAGTCACCACCACGCGGGCCCCAATGGAAAGGTTAGTGAGCGCCTTGCTGGAAAGCCTGTAGTTGGAGTTCATCCCAGGGCTAGAGCCAGAGCAAGGTGTCAGGAGGCTGAACTTCCAGTGTCCCTCTGGTGCCACACGGCCTTTAGAGTTTGAAAGCTGGAAGCGGGCAAGGTTGGATGTGGAGACATGATGGTATACTAGAGTGCTTGCTTGCACGAATAATGTCGATTTATCTTGAAAGCTTTGGGGGGCAAGGGTCAAAGCCACCTCTTGGTCCCTTCCCAGAGTCTTTTTTTCAGGATGAATGTTACAAGAATGGTTCCAACCTCATCTTCAGTCCTAGCTGGTGCTCTGTTGCTCTCACGGTCCTAGATCTATTCCATTTCCAGAACCAGACCTGAGATTTATGTGGAAGAAACTGAAGTCACCGGCCAGGTTCCGAGGCCTGTTCCACATCTTTCCAAGGCATCCACATCCAGCCACTGTACTCACGGACCCCAGCCCAAAGAAGTAGGTCTTAGAGCTCTCCTTCCTGCTCCCCTATTTTTTTATAGCCAGGTAGAGCTCACCTTTCCTGAGCACACTTCCAGAGCTGGGTCTCTCTTTCCTGCTCTTGGCATCTCTGGGCCTTGGGGCTAGGAAGGGGTCAAGTATTGGCAGCCACAACTCAGAACTCAGGCGCCTGAGTGGAGTCTTTAATTAGGCATGAGGCAGCAATTGGTCAGACAGGCCTTTCATCTTGGGCGCCCAGGAACTCCCCCTTCCACACCCCCCCAACCCCATTACACACAACCCTGTCACTTCCTGACCCTTGTCCAGGGAGAAACTGGGGTCAGGGGAGGAGTATGTTCATCAGTTAATCAGCCTCCCCACCTGGTAGGTCTCTGGTTCTCCTGCTTAGGCTGAGGCAGAAGGAGAGAGCTACCACAGGACTCAAGGGCTTGGGTAGGATGAGGTCTTGTGGAGTCTCCCTAGTTAGAGAGCCTTGAGAATTTGAGAAGACTTCATTGGGACCAGGAAGGGTGGTGGCTAAGGGATCAGCACGAGGACCACACCCTAGAAAGACTCGACGGTCAGCAATGGGACAGCGAACAGTGCTAACTCAGAGACCAGGAATACTTTGTAGGTGAGGCGGCAGCAGGATGCTACTGGGGGCTGAGCTTCCTCTGGTTTCCTCTCCTCTTGCCTCCTCTGCCTTCGTCTGCACCCCTCAAAAGAAAGACACACTGAGAAATCAGAGCCGGGTGGGCTAGGTGGTTGAGGAGTTTATTTGGGAGAAGGGAATTTCTCATATTTGTTCTTCCTCGGGGAGGGAGTCTTCAAACAATACCAAAGGGAAAGTAGGGGGTCTGGAGGGAAGAGGGAGGGACCACAGTCAGACAAAATGGCAATCCACGATCACAGGCACTACCAACATCACAGACACAGCAGAGGGTACAGGATGGGGGCTCCAGACCCAGCCTCCAAGTATTCCGGGACAGATGGAAGGGTGGAGGGAGAGGGTAGAGAAGGGGGGAAGAGGGTGGGTCAGCCCCACAGACCTGTAGACTCTGTCCTCTGATAATCTAGCTGTCTCTTGAGGGGATGAGCCAGGGACATTTCTCTCTGGATCCCACCCCTCACCCTCCAAACCACAATACTTGGCTCTTCCCAGGTTACCTCAATTCCCAGGGGGCCAGGAGTATTCTCCCTCCTACTTTTAACAAAACTGGTCTCACAGCTCCTAACTACGGCTGCCCACACCCACTGCTCAAACCCCACTCATTTGAAACGTATTTTCTTTGCTGTCCCATTACAGGAAGGGTTTCCCCTTCTGAAACCATCACACACTCCTCATACTCTTCATATGCCTGTCTGGAATCCTGACCAGGACCTCATCTCAAGCTTAGATCATTCCTGAACCCCATTTCTATCCCTTCTCAAGCTCCTTGGAATCAAACACCGACTCCAGCATGTTTCAAGACACAACCCTTCTAGAGATGCTGGTTCCAACCCAAGCGGGCCCACTCAGGAGCCCACTGTGTGTTAAAGCCACGCCCCTCTTAGAGCCACTCCCTCGGGCCCTTCCAGCCCTGGTCCAGAATCCTGTAGGACATCACTTCCCTTTTAGGTTCCACGTCCAGTATGTCTGGAAGTCAACTCTCTGCTGACTAGTCTTCGCTATCCAGAGCTCCTCCCCTCTCCACCTGTTTCTCCCACATCCCCACCCAAACCACTGTTCTACTCTTGGGGTTGGATTCCATTCTAGCTTCTGTTCAGGCGATGCTGGAGGAACCAAGGCCAGAGTTAGGAGGAGCAGAGGGAGAGAAGGAAAGGAAAAGTCACACTGAACCTCTCCATGCAGCCAAGGTCTGGTCCCCTTCCTGTCCTCTTTCTAGAGCCCCCTTACCTCAAGGGACAGGGCTAGGGAACAGATAGGGGCTGAGGAATGCAAGGTCAGGGTAAGGGAGGAGCCCATTCAGGACTGGGCCCCTAGTGCATGGAGAAGTGGGTGAGGGTAGGGTTCAGACAGATAAATAGATATTTATATATAATATAATATATATATAAACAGCAAAGACAGTTAGGGTCTCCTGGGTTGAGGGGTGGAGACCTAGGGTATAGGATGGGAAGGGGGGCAGGCCTTCTCTTGAGCTCTTGCCCACCCATGGGGTCTTCGTGGGCTTCACTGACCTGTAGAGACAAAAGACACAGAACAGAGAAGGGGTCCAGATGAGGGTGGTACCCTCCTAGATGAGGGGGATATCCCCAGAGAGGGACTGGGCCACTACACTTTTCCTTCTGCCTGGCATGTTTTCTTCTCTAACAGCTCTGGAGTCTGCCTCATCCTAACTACTCTCACCAGGAAGATATTACCAACCTTGCTCAAACTGGGTACCAAAGGAACAATTAAGGTCCCCTCTCCTAGACAAAAAAGCCCACTAACCAGTACTGTTCTAGTCACGGTTGGACATCAAAACAAGTAGCCCTATCTTTATGGGGCTTACATTATATCAGGGGAGACAGGCTTCACAGGATGAACATGACATATTAGTGAATTATCTAATATAAGATGATAATAGGCCAGGCAGTGGTGGCGCACGCCTTTAATCTCAGCACTTAGGAGGCAGAGGCAGGTGGGATCTCTGTGAGTTCAAAGCTCGCCTGATCTACAGAGTGAGTCCCAGGATAGCCAATGCTATATAGAGAGACCCTGTCACCCCAAACCAAAAAATTCTCTAAGTGAGGCTGAAGAGATGACTCAGAAGTTAAGAGTGCTTGCTGCTCTTTCAGAGGACCCACATTTGACTCCTAGCACCCACACTGGGTGGGTCACAACCATCAGTAATTCAGCTCCAAGGAATCTGACCTTTCTCCTGGTCTTCATGGGCACTTGAACTCACATGCACATACTCACACACATATACATAATTAAACACAAATAAAATATTTTTAAAAAGTGCTCTAAGTGATGTGTGTATAGCATGAATAAGTCTTGGTTATACCTCCAATCTAGTGGAATACAATCATAAACTGTAAGTTAGTAATTAAAAATTGTGATAAGGGAAAACACAGGGTGTGATGAGAGAGATAATAAGGGGGATTTGTTTTAGACAAATAATCACTGATGTGGAGTTGGTAGTATATGCCTGTGACCCCAGAATTTAGGAGGCAGAGGCATGAGGAAAACAAGTTTGAGGCCAGCCTGGGCTACATTAGTGGGACCCTAGCTCAAACAAAAAGCAAGACAGGGAGGTGGAGGCACAATCAGGAATTCAAGGTCATCTTTAGCTAACACAATGAACTCCAGGCCAGTGTAGGCTACAGGAGACCTTGTCTCAAAAATAACACCAACAACACAGCAACAGGTGCGGTGGTGTAGGCCTATGATCCCAGTCACCTGGGAGGTGGAGGTGAGAGTATTGCAAGTTCAAAGCCAGTCTGGGCTACAGTGAGTCCCAAATAAACCTGGGTAACCTAGTAAAACTCCGTCTCAAAATAACAAGCAAAAAGAGGCTGGTTATGTAGTTCAGTGGTAGAGCACTTGCTTAGCATGCGGGAGACCTGAGCTCAATTCTTAGTACTTGCAAAACAAAACAACTCCCCAACAAACAAACAAACAAGCAAACACAAAGGCCTCATTGAGCGAGAGACCAAAGCAATGGCTAGGTAAAGATGTGTATGTGTAAAACTCTAGTGGGGAAGCAAGTTCAAAAGCCCTGAAGTAGCCAGGCGGCGGTGGTGGCCCACGCCTTTAATCCCAGCACTCGGGAGGCAGAGGCAGGTGGATCTCTGTGAGTTCGAGGCCAGCCTGGTCTACAGAGTGAGATCCAGGACAACCAGAGCTACACAGAGAAACCTTGTCTCGAAACCCCCCCCCCCAAAAAAAAAAGCCCTGAAGTAGAACTGGACCTGGTATGGGCCAGATTGACTGGAACAGAGAGATAAGAGCAGGTGGTCAGTGCCAGCAGGCCAGCAGGTCAGACTAAGTGTCTTGGGGGAAGAGGGGCTAGTGCTGCATATGTGGGCCTTGTGACCACTCTGAAAGATTTTGCCTTTAAGTGAGATGCTACAACTGACTTCTGAATACAGGACAGCGACTTCTGAATTGAGGAGGACAGTGGCCTAGCAGAATCCTTGTGGATGCCGGGGCAGAACAGGTTGTAAATGGGACAGACTAGGCACTTGTGAAGAGGGAGGATGATTTCGAAAAATGGAAAGGCTGGAGATAATTTGAAAACTAGGAACTAACAGGACAAGACTGACTTACTTCCTTCCTTCCTTCCTTCCTTCCTTCCTTCCTTCCTTCCTTCCTTCCTTCCTTCCTTCTTTCCTTCCTCCTCCTCCTCCTCCTGCTTCTCTCTCTCTCTCTCTCTCTCTCTCTCTCTCTCTCTCTCTCTCTCTCTGATGATTTCGAAAAATGTAAAGGCTGGAGATATTTGAAAACTAGGAACCAACAGGACAACTTTCTTTCTTCTTTCTTTTTTTTTTTTTAGATAGGGTCTCACTGTGTGGCTCTGAGTGACCTGGAAGTTGCTTTGTAAACCAGGCTTACAGAGCCCAGCTTGTCTCTGCCTCTCCAGTGCTTGGATTAAAGGCACTGGGACCACCACACATGACCAAAGACTTTTTGATTAATTAAATGTGGGCTGCTTTAGAAGACTCTCCCTCCTGGCTCACCCACTACCAAATCTACTCCACCTTCCACTCTCTGAGACAGAATTTGGCTATATAGACCAAGCAGGACGTGCAATCCCTGTGCCTCAGCCTCTCAAGTGCTGGGATCACGTATGTGCTCCATCACGCCAGGCATTCATTTCTTTTAAGGCCCAACAAGAAGGCACACGCGTGTTTCCAATGCCCCTGCCCCTCCCCTTTTCATCATTTGAAATTCCACACCATCTCTTTCACTACAAGAGTTACGGAGAGGTTGCAGCAGATCTGCATCCTGCTCCTGCGCTCTTGACCCTCAAAACCTACCGTGCTTACCTTCCCCCGACCCCTCTATTGGTTTTCTCTCCTACTGGTTTATCCACCATTTCGAAGACCCACCTCCCCTTCCCTACCTGGCAACTATACTACTTTGGTGATTCTCCATTGCGCAAGTGCTCCTGCACTCCATTCATTGGTTACTCTGAGCACTGCTCCTTCCCCTTCCTTCTCCTGTTCGCCACTCATTGGCTAGTTTTTCTGCATTCAATTTTTTTTTGTAGTTCTGTCTGTCCATTGGTTCCTTCAAACTTCATTTCTTGTACCTCCCTACCGCATCCTCCCATCCATCACTCACCAGATTACATCTGATTGGAGAAGGAGGTGGGCGCTCCCTGCGGGCCGTAGCCTTGTTGCCCATAGTCGCCCTGAGGCCCGTAGCCACCGCCACCGCCACCCGCTGGCTGCCCGTAGTCGGGTTGGTAGCCACCCTGAGGCCCGTAGGAGTCCTGGGGCCCATATCCTCCGGGGCCCTGCCCGTAGCCGGCATCGCCGTAGGCATCCCCAGGTGCTGGTTGCTTTTCGGGGGCGCCTGGAGGTGCGCGCATGAACGGGGCGGCCCAGCCTGTCTCTTTGAACACGAACCATAGGTTGCCAACCCAGAGCACCAGGTTCAGGAAGCCAAACACCTGCAGGGAGACAAGACCAAGCTGTTATCTCTCACCCATTGCCTTGGCAGCCCCGGGGACTTTGAGGCTGAGCAAACAGGAATGGGCATTTTTAGGGCATAAATTCGTGGATCTCTGTGACTATCAATGTACAGAAAAGTTTTTGGGACTGAGGCATTTGTTAGGATTCAGCATGCAAATATTTATTGAGCCTGGTGGCCCACACCTGTACCCTTAGGGAGCTGGAGGCAGGACGATCCATTCAAGGCTAGCTTTAGCTCCATAGTTTGAGGCCAGCCTGGGCTACATGAAAGTCAGCCTCAAACAACTAATTTTTAGGGCAGGGCGTAGTGGTGCAATGCTTTCAAGCCCAGCACTCAGGAGGTAGAGGCAGGTGGATCTCTGTGAGTTTGAGGCCACTCTGTCTACAGAATGAGTTCCAGGACAACCAGGACCATGTAGACAGATCAGGCCTGTCTCAAAAGAAGAAAACATAATTTAGAAATTGTATTTAAGTACACACTTATTAAGTATACATGTTTATACATGTACAAAATATAATAAATTTAAATTGGTAAAATAGAAGTATACATTTTAAAGAAATGGACATCACTAATTGATGCATATGTACACACACATATATACAAATTAGCACAGATGCATATGTATAAAACAGAAATGTACATGTATTATATATATAAATATAAATATATTTTTTGTTGTTTTTTTGAGACAGGGTCTCTCTATGTAGTCCTGGCTGTCTTGGA
>CABHPH010132324.1:44790-58820 GCA_902168325.1 Peromyscus nudipes | reverse complement strand
CCTTATATACCTTTCTGCTTTCTACTACCACTCCCTGCGATTAAAGGCTGGCTTTCTGGGATTAAAGGCGTGTGTCACCATGCCTGGCTGTTTCCAATGTGGCCTTGAACTCACAGAGATCGAGAGGGATTTCTATCTCTGAAATGCTAGGATTAAAGGCGTGAGTGCCACCATTTTCTAGTCTCTGTATCTAGTGGCTGTCTGTTGGCTGACCTCAGATAAATTTATTAGGGTACACAATATTTTGGGGAATACAATACTACCATGAGGTACAATAGTTGTTGTTTTAAGAGGTTTGCAAAACAAACAAAACAAACTCAACTTTAAAGTGGCCATCATTAATAAAAATATACCTCATGTAAACCCAGAAACTGAACAGTTTAACACAGTAACTGTGAACAGTTTGCAATGTCCGTAGATTCATCAAGCTGGATACCAAATATTAGAAGTGGAGCATGAAAGGGAGGGTTGGCCTTCTGGACTCAGACACCAAATTCTCAGAAAAAGATTTGTTATCTGGAAGGGACAAGCAAGGATTGGGGGAGGCTGCAAAGGCGGCAGCAGCAGCAGCAGCAAGCATAAACAAGCAAAGCAAGAGAGCAGGGAGCAAGAGAGGTTGTCTGTGCAGGAATGAGTTTTTAAGGGGGAAAAGAGGCAGTCTTTTCTAGAATGAGTTGGAAAATCCTGATTGGACATTTAGCCAAATAAAGAACTTTAATTGTTGGACCTTGGTGTTTTATCTCAGGAATGAGTCAGTGGCCAAACAAGGGAATAGACCTTGGGGGCTAGTTTTAAGAACTTAACCTAGAGATACCATGATCGAGGAATACATCATGGGGATAGGGAGAAACCTGGTGTTAGGGAAGTTCTCAGGAATTAACAAGGATGACCCCAGCTTAGACTACTAGTAACAGTGGAGAGGTTGCCTGAACTGGCTTACCCCAGTAATCAGACCTGTGAATACCCTAACTGTCATCATAGAGCTAGTAACTGATAGAAGCAGATGCAGAGATCCACAGCCAAGCACCAGGCTGAGCTCCAGGAGTCCAGTTGAAGAGAGAAAAGAAGGATTCTATGAGCCAGGGGCATCAAGATCATGATGGGTAAACCTACAGAGGCAACCAAACCAAACTAGTGGAAATTCATGAAATTTAGACTAACAGCTGTGGAGCCTCCATGGGACTGGACTAGGCCCTCTGTATAGCTAGACAGTTGTATAGCTTGATCTACTTAAGGGGCCCTCTGCTTTGGAAAAGAGGTTCTGCTTTTGTTTCCACAGAAACTGAGAAGCTGTGGATTCCTTCCAGGTTAATATGGTTCCATCAAGGAAGACCCCCTGAGAGGTCTCCAATAAGATCAATGGCCCATATGATCCAACATCCAGAACAGCTTCAAGGCAACTGGCTGAGATGATGCAGCCTCACAGACTATTACATTAACCATAATTCTAAAATTTCCAGGATTCCCAGTGCCCCCAATCAGCAGGAAGTAGTATAGAAAACTATGCTCAAATTTGCAAAATATTGTTTATCAATTTTTGTTTTCATGTAAAGGGGGTTGGTTATAAATGGTTACTGGCCATAGTCAAACTCTTTCTAAATAGAAATGTGAGATAGGATATAGAAATGATTTTAAAAAGGTAGATTATTTAATCAATCTACATTAATCCACAAAACAACTGTTAATCTCAAAATGCTTTATATTGGTATGGATTTTGGTTTATTATACAAATATAAGACCAATTTTGTTATACTATATGTATATTTATACTGTTTTTAAGGTATTATGTTTATACAACTCATTAAAAATGTAATGTATAGTTAAAACAAGCTCATCTATAATAGTTAAACTTATAGTCATGTTAGTTAGGTTTTCTAGATATGCAAAGATATATTTCAGAAACATAGGTAGTCTTCAAACACTTCAAAGACCTACAGAATATGGCATTTAAAGTGTTTCAAGAACTTAGACTCTGAACAGTGAGACATGTCTGCTCCTGGCACGACCAATTACTTCAAAGAAGATGATGAGCATCAAAGAAACTCATTATGAAGTTTGCTTTCAATATGACAAAGGCCAGACATGTGGGCAAGAAACTGCTGTTGCCGGGACTGCTTGACAGTATGTTGTAAAAACTGGGCATGCAGGATCCACAGGAAAATGACCACTGAACTTCACCAAAACAATGTGAGATGGTCTTTCAGGTTCCTGCTTCACAGAAGAAACTGCCAGACATTCTGCAGGGCACAGAGGAAAACGACTAACAAACTGTGCCAAAATAGGCAGGACAGTTCTTCAAATTTTCTGCTTCATTGAAAAGTCTGCCAGATACTCTAGGTCTGTAGGCTGAAGATGGATGGCTCAATGTTACAGAAGAACTTTGGGTGACTGTCCAGGCAGCTAGATGTCTTTTGTCATTTCTAGATTTAGAAGTTGCTTGCAATGTACTTCTTGTTTACTCAAATGATATTATATCCTTCTGGGGTCTTTGATGTAGTTGAAGACTAGATAGTTATAATTATAGTCTTCCTTAGTTATGATGAAAGATAAATTAGATGTAAAACTTTGGACACACAAAGATAAAATAGAGGATGGAGTATTTTCTTTAATTCTGCCAAATACCAAATAATGTCAAATGGACTAGATATTGTAACTATAATTCTTGCTTGATAATTGTTTTATTATATAAAATTTTACTATGTTAAAGTTAAAACCTTCCTTTTTGATTAGATAGGAAAGGGGAAGTGCTAGGTGATGGTCTTCTGTACACTGTCAATATGTGTTGATCATTGGTTGATGAACAAAGCTGCATTGGCCTATGGCAAGACAGCTTAGAGCCAGGCAGGAAATCCAAGCAGATACAAGGAGACAAAAGGCAGAGTCAAGGGAGACGCTGTGAGTTGCTGGAGGAATAAGATGTAATAGAATACTGGTAAAGCTATGAGACAAATGGCAATACATAGATTCATAGAAATGTGCTAATTGAAGATGTAAGAGCTAGCTAGCAATAAGCCTGAGCCATACACCAAACAATTTGTAATTAATATTAAGCCTCTGACTGGTTATTTGGGAATAAGCAGGTGGGAGAGATTTGTGCATCTACAATAGCCTGTCTTGCCTTAGCCAAACAATATCAGGAAGGAGATACTGTAGACCTGCCCTTAGCCCCCTATGGCTGCAACAATTCTACCATCACTAAGCCTTTTGCCCTGACCATACAAAGGGATTCTAGCCAGCTTTTTCTCCTCTGCAAACTCCACTATTTCCCATAGGAGAGAGGCTGCCCCTAATTGGATGTGCTAGTAAGCACAGTTTCATCTGGTGAGTTCAGACTGTAGCCTCCTTCCTCTCTCTTTTCTCTTTATGCTGACTCAAAAATCTAACAGTTGTGCAATACCTGACTTTGATGCTGCATACTGAGTTCCAGTCCCGACAAAGGACAAGAGGCACTCTTAACTGCTGAGCCATCTCTTCAGTCCTTTCATTTTGACTTTTGTCTTGCTTCCTATCAAATTCAGAGCCTTGAGAATCTATGCAGATACTTTACCACTAATGAATAGAGCCTTCTCCCACCTTTCAATTTGACCCTTCTAAGGATGTGGATTCCATTCACAAGATGGTCTTGTGGTCATATGCTAATTTCATAGGACTTATTTGATTCTGAAAGTTCAAATGAAGGAAGGAGAATTATTTAAAACACTCAAATCTATCAACTTAACGATTTAGGAAACATGTGTGGCAAAGCTGTCCTAAACTCCTACAATCTAAGGGATGGGATATCAGCATATAAACACCAACCTACTTCACATGTTACTCAGATCTGATCATCCCAAGTAAACAACAATGAAATAAGGAAGAATATTATATTTTGAGCAAATACAATTTTTATGATAGAATTTTCATACTAGAAATGAACTATATTAAATCTTCATTTAAATCTACGATGGTTATCTTCCTCTCTTATAAGTCTTTATGATTTGAAAATATTCAACTGTCTTATGCCCTTGCAGCACTGATAGATTTTCAGTTTCAAATCTCTTAGTGGTTTCTCTTAATAATGAAATACATTTCAGAATATTAACATTTGTAGCTGGTTCATTTAATAAAAATGCTGTGAACTCTCCCCTACAACCCCAGAAGACTATATAGGCACATGTACAACCCATACTAGTGAGTGACTGGCCTCCAAACTGAACTGCCTCAACATCCAGAACCTAAACCTCAGTGTACTTTCCATGACCCTCTGCCTCCCATCTGAGCACCAGTAAGGCAGCTGGGCCATGCCCCCAGCTCTGGTGGAGCTCCACTGCTCTGGCGCAGTCCCAAGCAGCTGGCCAGCAGGTGAGAGACCTGCCTCCAGGGTGCACCACCACTGCTGCCACATAGAGGATTCTGTTCCCCCAAGACCCAGTCTGCCGCCCAGTCCCACACACCTGATCATCTTCCTAGTGGTCAGCCCTCCCTCATGACTCTAGCAGACTTCATAACCACAGGTACAAGCCACATCAGTTGTAAGAGCAGTCCCCAGCAGCTGGCCACCCAGCAGATTACATAGGCACAGGCACAACTCATACCAGTTGGAAAAACATACTCCATAGGCACAGGTGCAGTCCATACTAGTCAGAAGAACAGATATGCTGGATCTAGGCACCCAAACCTCCACAAACCTCACCTGAGACAACCCTACTGGACCTGAAAAACTGCGAATCACCAGAACCATTGGCCAATCAGGACAAAAGATAATAACTGGAATAGACAATAAAGGAACAAATTACCCATTCAACAAAGATAACACAAGAATCAACTCCCATATCTACAATCATCCCAAACACAGATGTGAAAACACTGGTGTAACAATACATTCAAAAACAGAGAGGACAATATGGCACAACCAGAACCTAGTGAACCTCCAACAGCAAGAACTGAACATTCCAATGCAGCTGAAGCACAAGAAAAGGACCTTAAAAATAACTCTGTGAAAATGATACAGTCCCTTAAAGAGGAAATGAAAATTCCCTTAAAGAAATTAAGGAAAAGACAAACAAAAAATGGAAGAAATCAATAAATCCCTTAAGAAAAAACAATCAAACAGGTGAAGCAAACAGCTTAAGACTTGAAAATTGAAATAGAAGCAATAAAGAAAAGACAAACTGAGGGAATTCTGGAAATGGAAAATCTGAGTAAACTAACAGGAACTATAGATGTATCACCAACAGAATACACACGATGGAAGAGAGAATCTCAGGCATTGAAGATACAATAGAGGACATAGATTCATTGGTCAAAGGAAATGTTAAATCCAATAAATTCCAAACACAAATCATCCAGGAAACCTGTGTAGCTGAAGTTTTCCTGACAGGCAGTCAGAGCAAATCTCTCTCACTAGTGTCCCCCAACTAAACACACAGAGACTTATATTACTTATAAACTGTATCTCCATGTCAGGCTTCTTGCTATCTGTTCTTATATCTTAAATTAACCCATTTCCATAAATCTATATCTTGCCATGTGGCTCATGGCTTACTGGTGTCTTACATCATGCTTATACTCACAGTGGTTGGCCCATCTCCCAGACTCCATCTTCCTGCTCCCCCAGTTCTCCTCTCTGCTAGTCCCGCCTATACTTCCTGCCTGGCTACTGGCCAATCAGCGTTTTATTTATCAATCAATCATTGCAGTACATTCACAGCATAGAGAATATTCCACAGCAACCTGGGACACAATGGTAAGACTAAACATAAGAATAATAGGGATAGAAGAAGGAGAAAAATCCTAGCTTAAAGGCGCAGAAAATATATTCAACAAAATTATAGAAGAAAAGTTTCTTAAAGAAGAAGATGCCTATGAGGATACAAGAAGCTTACAGAACACCAAATAGATTGGACCAAAAAAAAAGTACCCTCATCACATAATAATCAAAACACCCACCAAACAAACAGAACAAAGAAATATAGTAAGAGCTACAAAGGAAAAAGGCTAAGTAACATATAAAGCAGACCTATTAGAATTATACCAGACTTTTCAATGGAGACTTTAAAAGCCAGAACATCTTAGACAGATATTTTGCAGACACTAAGAGACCAAGGATGTCAGTCCAGACTATCATACCAAGCAAAACTTTCAATTACCATAGATATAGAAATCAAAATATTACATGACAAAACCAGATTTAATACCTATCCACAAATCCAGCCCTACAGAAAGTACTAGAAGTACTTTGCAGGTGATATGATAATACACACACACACACACACACACACACACACACACATACACACACACACACACACACAAACACACACACAAACACCTTCAGTAATGTGGCTGGATGCAAGATAACTCAAAATTTCAGTAGCCCTCCTATATACAAATGATGAACAGTCTGAGAAATAAATCAGAGAAACAACATCCTTTACAATAGCCACAAATAATACAAAACACCTTGGGGTAACTAACCAAACAAGTGAAAGACCTGTATTACAAGAATGTTAAGTCTTTGAAGAAAGAAATTGTAGAAGATACCATAAAATGGAAAGATCTCCAATGCTAATGGATTGGTAGGATTAACAATAGTAAAAATGGCAATCTTACAAAAAAGCAATCTACAGATTCAATGCAATCCTCATCAAAATTTGAACCCAATTCTTCACAGATATTGAAAGAACAATACTCAACTTCATATGGAAAAATAAAGAACCCAGGATATGATAGATAAAACAATCCTGTATAATAAAGGAACTTCTGGAAGTATCACATCCCTCACTTCAAACTCTACTATAGAGCTATAGTAATAAGAGCAGTATGGTATTGATATAAGAACAGACAGGTGGATCAATGGAATCAAATTGAAGATCCTGATGAAAATCCACACACCTATGAACACCTGACTTTGAAAAAGAAGCCAAAATTGTACCCTGGAAAAAAGAAAGCATCTTAACAAATGGTGCTGGCATAACTGGATATCAGCATGTAGATGAATGAAAGTAGATCATTATCTATTGTCCTGCACAAAACTCAAGTAAAAGTGGATCAAAGACCTTAACATAAATCAAGTTACAAGGATCCTGGTATAATAGAAAGTGAGAAGTAGCCTTGAACTCATTGGCACAAAGATAACTTCCTGAGTATAACACCAGTAGCACAGACATTGAGATCAACAATTAATAAATGGGACCTTCTGAAGCTGAAAATCTTCTGTAAGGTAAAGGAAACTATCAATAAAACAAACAGCAGCCTACAGTATGAGGAAAGATCTTCACCAACCCCACATCTGACAGAGGGCTGATCTCCAAAATATATAAAGAACTCAAGAAACTAGGCATTAAAATACCATATAATCCAATAAAAATGGGGCACCGATTTGAACAGAGAACTCTCAACAGAAGAATCTCAAATGGCCTCAGATACACTTAAAGAATTTTTCAACATCCTTAGCCATCAGGGAAATGCAAATCAAAATGACTCTGAGATACCATCTTACACCTGTCAGAATGTCTAAGATCAAAATCCTAATGACAGGTTCTGCTGGAGAGGATGTGGAGTCAGGAGAACACTCTACCACCGCTGGTGGTATTATAACCCTGTACAACCAGTTTGGAAATCAGTATGCCAATTTCTCAGAAAATTGGGAATCAGTCTACCTCAAGACCCAGCAATAGCACTCTTGGGCATATACCCAAAGGATGCTCAATCATACTACGAGGACACTTGCTCAACTATGTTCATAGCAGCATTATTTGTAATAGTCAGAACTTGGAATCAACTTAGATGCCCCTCAACTAAAGAATGGATAAAGAAAATATGGTATATTTACTCAATGGAGTATTACTTAGCGGACAACCATGCTAAAATATGGGCAAATCCATAACCCCAGAGAGGGTAGGTAACAAGGAGGGTCCAAAGAGAGATGCATTGATTTCCCTGGGAAGGGGAAATAGAAGAGATCTCCTGTGTAAACTGGGGGCTGTGGGGAGGGGTTTTATGGGAGGATGGAAACATGAGGGATCAGGTTGGCCATGTTGGGGGCAAGATAGAGGGGGAGAGTTATGAAAGCAATTTCTTGATGCAGTGCATTTTGGGGTTAAGGAAAAATGTGTTGCCAGGGATATTCCACAAAAAACACAAGGATGACCTCAGCTAAGACTCCTAGCAACAATGGAGAGGTGCCTAAGCTGGCCTTCTGCAATCATGTTGTTAACTACCCTAATTGTCATCAGAGAGCCTTCATCCAGAAACTGATGGCAGCAGATGCAGAGATCCAGAGCCAATCTCTGGGTCAAGCTTCAAGTGTTCTGTTGAAGAGATGGGGGAGGAATTGTAGGAGCCAAGGTTGCCAAGGTCATGACAGGGGAACTCACAGATACAGCTGACCTGAGCTCGTGGGAACTCACAGACTCTGGACCCATAGCTAGGGAGTCTGTGTGGGACCTACGTAGGCCCTCTGCATGTGTGGCAGTTGTGTAGCTTGGTCTGTTTGTGGGGCTTCTAGTAGTGGGATCAGGACAAGCCCCTGGTGCTTGGCATGGCCTTTGGGAACCTATTCCCCATTCTGGGTTGCCTAGTCCAGCCTTGATACAGGGGAGAGCTCGGTCCTGCCTCAACTTGTTGTGTCATGTTTTGTTGACTCTCATGGGAAGCCTGCCCCTTTCTGAATGGAGATGGAGGAGAAGTGGATATGGGGGATAGATGGGAGGTGGGGGGAGGAAGTAGGAGGAAAGAAGGGAGGGGAAACTGTGGTCATGGAAAATAAATAAAAAATTTAATAAAAGAAAGAAAGAAAGAAAGAAAATATTGCAACAGGCTGTGCAATTTTTGGTTCTCATTCTAGAATTTTATGATATTTTCCCATTACTTTCAGTTTATATCTATATCTCACTTTATTCCCTACTAGTACTTTATTAGATTAAAGTCACTGTGATATTGTATTTAATCTCTTACCTTCTTGGGTAGATTTTTTTTTTGTATTTTTAAAACCTAATTAAATAAGTCTTTATGTTCTTTTATAATTTTATTGATACATCACAGTGGATGTTTTCTCTTCTAACTTTTCTTACTGTGAGTTTCTTTTTAATATGATCCTGCAGCAGAACTTCATGTGATACTAGCTAATCCCATGGACTGAACAGCAGGCTCTGAGTAACTTAAATTCATGTGACTATCAGGCAGATAAAGGAGTAAACACATTCACATGCCCTGACTAGAACACTAAAAAGGACATAATGATTTCTGTTCTCCTTCCTACTCACTCTTAAATCTTCATTGAGTTGTCACTAAGTCCACAAGAGCATATAAATTGTGCATGTCTTAACTTCATTATTCACAGCACAAGGACACTGCAGAGACCATTTTCTGAGGCAGCACACACCACAAGGTCATTCTGAGAGCAAATGCAAGAATGTTCTCTACTGAAGAAGTCTCCAGAGTAGATACAGTCATGGACTTTCTTCCTATTTCAAATGAGCATTATTTTTGAATGTTAAGTCTGTGGATATCCTTGACTTTTTGAGGATTTGTGTAAGCTTTTATAAGAATTTTTTTCTTAGAAATTGAATAAAAGCAATTGTTTCCCTTTATTTTTACTTTATCTTTAACTGACACAGGAACTAGAATAACACTTTCTGCTTATGAATCCTTATAAACTATATTAATATATAACCATATTAAATTATATAGGCAATTTTATATGCTCATGTAGATAGTCTCAACAGTTTCTGAAGAAAAATAATTTCCTTTAGTCTTCAAACTGGTACCTTCTCAATTATAAACTGTAAATAAATTAATATGCACCTTTCCATAATATCTTAGACAAAAGTACATATAGATTTAATTGTTACATACATATTCATTATACCATATAATATAGACATATCTTATTTGATTTTTCAATATTCAAATGTATGCAGGTTTATTCTATGAACAAATAAAATCCTTTACATGCAATCAATACACATATTTTAATATTTTTAATTTTTGTATATTTGTTGTAATTTTTCAAAATGTACATCATATTACAAGGCCAAATGTGTTTGGAAATTATTATTTGAGTAAGTACATCTAAATTATTGTCCTTACTAAAATTACTTATTTATAGTCCAACTTACCACATAGCAGGTTAGTTTTGGGAAACATTTCCAGCACTGCCAGATCCTTGACCATAGGCCCATAGCATTTCTGTGATTCAAAACCCTTGACCATAGGCCCATGGCATTTCTGTGATTCAAAGTCCTTGTATTTGGATTTCAAAAACTGAGTCTTCCATATAATATTCCTGCAAAAAATTAAATGAGATGATACCATGACAATGCAGAGAAACTACTCAGCACATTCATAAATACCAAGCAGTCTGTTGAACTAATATGGATGTTTTAAAGCTTTAATTGTGTCCATATTTATCATACTTTTATGTCTGTTTTTTCATATTGTTAAGCATGTGATATTCACAGAAAATGGCTACAGAGATTTGTTTTCATTTTTAACAAATTTGTTATTGTGGGGAAACATGCACATTCTATGGGACTCATGCTGTGTTTAGAGGACAACTTCAGGAGTTGGCTCTCTCCTTCACCTGGGATCTGGTCTGGTGATCCACACGGTGTTATCAGGCTTGTGCAACACATGCTTAACCAGAGCTTTTTATCAGACTTAGCAATATTGTTTTTAATCTAGATAAATTATTTTCAGTGTTATCTCTCTGTATAATGTGCAATAAAATTTATAACCTAATTGCTTCAAATACTGTTTTGTTTATGTTGTTTTGTTCTTTGTTTTTTTACTTGACTATGGTCATTGTAGTTCAGGCATGTCTAGAGCTTCCAATATAGTGCAAACTGTACTTAAGTGATCGCTATCTTGCTTTAGACTCTGAGGTGCAGAGATTACACAAAGTACCATGCCTATGTTTCTGTACTAAAAGTATGATTCTTCTTATTAGTTTTGAAATATTATTGTTATGTGACAATGAGTAAATGTGTATAAATGAGTAAATAGGGTTTTTCCACTGGCATTTACATGATATGTTTAATTTATGGCCAATGTTAGTTTTATTCAGATGTCTAACTGTCATGTTCTAAGACAGAAAATAATATTTATTCAGCCACTTTTTTCCTGACTAGAATGTATTATACTACTGTTGGGGTAAATGAAGCAGTGAAGGAATAATGGAGTATTTATTCACTTGCTTGGATCATAACAAAAATATGCAATATTGCCTCTTTGGCATGATTTCCTACAGGGTGCTTAAACCCTGAAAATTTTAATTTTACTTTTAATATGTTTGTGGCCACATTGCAATCACACACTACTTCCTTATTTCAATGAAAATGAATGTGATTATTTTAGAGGAAAATCTATTTATCCTCAAGTGATGACCAAACAGGCAAATCCCATTAGAGATAGAATAACAAAAACATCCCAGTAGAAAGCGATGTGCTAGCAAGTTTTCTGTCAAGGAATAGGAAACAGACAATGGAGAGTTACAGTGTTTGTATCAGCAAACAGGGCTAGTTAAAGAGATTAGCCTCCAGAGTTCACTTTAAAGTCTACCATATTGCACTATGAGCTTTTTAATGAAAATGTAACATCCATTTGTCACTTACACCATACATTGGAAAAATCACCTTAAGAATTTTAATAACCTTCCCTGTTCTGTTATTCCCCTTTAACTCCTTTTTTATTTTATAATTAATTTAATTTTACATATCAGCCACGGATTCCCCTGTTAAGTGAGGTAGAGGATGGGAAGCAGTGTAGAGGAAGGAATATAGGGAAGAAAACCTAACACTAAGGAAATTTTACCAAAGTTGTATGGAAACATACATGCACACACACACACACACATACACACACACACACATACACACACACGTTTAAAGAGTTTACATGGAGTTATCCTATAACAAGGCAACAATGCCCCTACTAGATATCACAGGTTTACAAATAAAAAGCCCCAAGGAAGGAATAAGATACCCCTGTTGTAGTTGTTGGCTAGTGAAATTTCACAGACCCACAATAATATTACAGGTTATTGTCAATGCTGTTGGTTACCCTTCCAAATAGTAAGACCCTATTGCTAAAGACGCCACATACTTGAGTCATAGAACATGGAAAACTCAAACTGGTACTGACCTGGAAGCTTCCTTCTTACTGGGTAGCTTTCATAGTGCTATGTATGATACCAGAGGAGAAAAGTAATCGTCAATCTTACCTAGCTGTGAAGGCCAGGAACTACATCAAAGACCAGCCTGGAGGATATGCCCCCTGGCGCATTAGTGACAAGAATGTGATGGGAGTAGCCAACCACTTCTCATCAGACTTAAAGCCCTCTCCACAAGAAAGAACTCATGCCTGACACAAAGAACCCGTAGTTAGATAGATCTTAGGTCATAGGGGAGGATCTACATTTACTCTGCTAAGTGGACATTGTATTAAGCCAACTCCTTATGCTTCATTGTTATAGCCATAGATTAATGCATCTCTTAGCTGTCACCAGAGCTGTCTTGTATAATCCAAGCTCACCTGCCAAAGAATACTACAACCCCCAGAGTGCCAGACCCTCCTGCATCAATTAACAATCAAGATAATTCCCCACAGAAATGCTTCCAGACAAATCTGATGGAGGCGATTTCTCAATCGGGAGTCCCTCTTTCCAGGTGTGTCATGTTGAAAACCAAGATTAGCTGTGATAAGTACACCTTCACAAACACATGATAATCCATAACTTTTCCTGTCCTGTTTGTTCCCAAATTCTCGAGTTAACATTAAGAATACAATAAAAACATAGCCCATAGTCTTAAAAATAGCGACTCTGAAAGGTCTAAGATTTTTTTAAAAAAAAAATCGAAAGTTTCTTAACTATGGACTCCTATAAAATCAAAGATATATTATGTAACTTTCTTATTCTAAGAAACAAGAATCAGAACACAGTTCCAATGAGATCAAAACCATACCAAAATACAGCAATGTCTAGTATTCGGGGCTCTTCTGATTCCCAAGGGGTTTGGGTAGACACAGCTGTTCAATTCTGCCATCGGCAGCACAATTTATGTGGTCTTGGCACCTTCAACACCATGGGGTCTAAACTGAAACAGAGGCTGTGATTCACTACTGGCCTCCCTTAGTTCCAAGCCTCAGTAGCTGTTCTGTCAATTATGTAAATCATGCTAGTATCTTGATAAGTTTTATGTTTTTATCAATGAATTACAGTCTTATAATTTCATTCTATAGATGAAATCACTTTACTTTAAAAAAAAATCACCCCAAAGTTGAAGAATTATATTCAAGTTCTTTAGATTTTACCTAAATTGCATCATTTACCATGGTTATAATATAATGTTCTCCTTATTTCTGTGAGGTTTTCTTGAAAGTGAATACAAGTAAACAGTTTCTGTCATTTTGTTTATTACCTACCTAACCACATCTCACTAGAAATAAGAAGAAAATAATGAGTGTTATGCTTTGGTGAAGAATTCAAGACAGGTGATATGACCTGGAATTCTGGGTTCATTGCTAGGTCCAACTAACCTCAAAACTTCTCCCTCTTTTATATAGTTATGATATGCTCATTCACATTATTAATACTCTCAGCGTATTAAGAACATGACAGGCAGGTCCAGTCCCCTCCTCCCAGGCTGAGCTAAGTGTCCCTGCATAAGCCCCAGGTTCCAAACAGCCAGCTCATGCACTGAGGACAGGTCCTGGTCCCACGGCCTGGATGCTTCCCAAACAGTTCAAGCCAATCAACTGTCTCACTTATTCAGAGGGCCTGATCCAGTTGGGGGCTCCTCAGCCATTGGTTCATAGTTCATGTGTTTCCATTTGTTTGGCTATTTGTCCCTGTGCTTTTTCCAACCTTGGTCTCAACAATTCTCACTCATACAAACCCTCCTCTTTCTGCCAATTGGACTCCTGGAGCTCTACCTGGGGCCTGGCCGTGGATCTCTGCATCTAGTTCCCTCAGTCACTGGATGGGGTTTCTAGCACGACAATTAGGGTGTTTGGCCATCCTCTCACCAGAGTGGGTCAGTTCGGGCTGT
>CABHPH010132324.1:6259-44690 GCA_902168325.1 Peromyscus nudipes | reverse complement strand
CAGTATTTGATAAAAATAACCCAAGAAATTTAGGAGAGGTTTAGAAGACTGTAATATCATAGTGTTCCTTTGGCAGCGCATCTTCAGCTTGTTAAGATCTGAGGACTCCATGAAATTCAGGGAAAGTACCAAGGCCTGTGGGAAGCTGTGACCTGCTGTCTTCCTTCTGAATTATTAAGAGAGCTGTGTCGTCTGAAAGAGAGCATGTTCAGTTGAGGTGAACGTCTGCTCTTTGCCTTCCTCATTTCTGTCAGCTTTTGCACGGTTACCACTTCAGTTGCTGTCCTGTGAGCATTTATCTTCACACCTCTTGGCTTATACTTTAGATGTGAAAGCTTTGTTAGCTCATGAACACTAGTGTGTTTCCTTGAGAAGACCCTCTTTAGGGCCCCAAACAGGCATTGGATAGGACAACTGCACAATGTATCATTATTCTGGGATATAGTATTAAGGGGCAATCAATTTAGAATGGTTATTTTTCTCATAAGTGTATTAGAATCTCAAGGAAAAACTATACTACTTCATTAGCATAATGAAATAATCCCTTATTTCATCCTTAAAAACCTCACATTGACGAAAGCAAGACACAGTACTAGACTGAGTCTGAACGGGAGCCTTTTATTCTTCTCCCTATATATCAGTGGCAAGAATATGGATATACAGTACAATTAAAGGGAAATGGAGAATTGATATCAGTAATTATATCACAACACATTTGTCTGACAGGTATTTAGTTATTACTTAGGTTTTAAGTATCTTACTCCTTATTAAGATATTTCTATTTTTAATCCTTCCAAATTTTAAGTTAAAAAAACGTCATTCCATTCTTGGGTAATGCAGTCTTTAAGTATTACCTTCTGGGTTTGAATATTTGGGATGAAAGTGTTCTGATATTGTGTTGCGAATTCCCTAGCATTCTTCCGATTCACGATATTAATTTGTCCTTTTATATAAATTAGAGTCATATCATAGAAGTAGCTGCTCTATGCCTCTGTGCCTTCCAGAATGTTGCAGTTTCCTTTTTCTGATCTAAACCTGCATATTTTGATCTGCAAAGCTAATTTTTGTTGATTTATCCCCCAATCTGTTATTTAGCAATTTGAAATTATTTTCAATATTGCATATAATGCTATATTAAAATGTGAGAAGTCTTCAATAATTAACTTGAAAACCAAATAATTGAACCAAGTATAATTTTATTTGTGACAGGTATAAATAGCCTTTGGATGAAGGCCAATTCATGGGCATATAATGAAGTAGATTAGTTTTGGAGTATATATTCAGTTATTTATAATTTGACTCTCAGGAATCACATTTAAATATTTCCTAGATGCATTATAATTAAGGAATAACTTCTATATCATTCTTTCTTATATAATGTAAGTAGTCATCTCTGATATTAAATTTTGTACTTCTGTGATCACCTGCTTGCTATAATTCATGAAAAGTAGCTCATGATGTGTTGTTATATTCATAATTTTCAACACTTTTTAATCTTACAGCTTCTTTGATGTGAGCTAGGAGGTTTGAAAATACAAGTGTAATTTTATAGTAGGTTTTTATTTCTAAGGCAATAACTATGCATCAACAGTGGAGAATCTATTCAGGATACTGAATATGCTTCATTATTTAATTCACAACAGGCATCTCATTGAACATCAACATCTAGGGAAACTTCAGATAAGCACTTTCAGTTTGGTATAATGATTATCTAATAAATAAGAATGTTCTGAGTGTATTGATTTGAAATCTTTCGGTATTAATTAACATGCTCATGCAGCTGCCATAATGAGGAGTCTAGTAGAATATTTGATTTACAACTATGATTATCTTTTACTGTTCTTTGAAAGAAAAGCAAAAACATATCTCTCTTTAAATGATAATTACAATGATTATAGTTATAATAATAACTCCTATTTACTGTGTTACAATTTCAGTATGCTTTAAATATAAAATCTGACATTAGCTTCTCATATCAAAGCTGTGAATTAGACACTACTATTTTCAGCCACTTTGTACAGATAAGAAATCTGGAAACCCAAAGTTTTAAGACCATACATCAGATCCTCGAGACCCAGTTTAAAACGGGAGTATTGTGTATTCTTGGGCCTGGGATACTGGGTTTCCTGGTTGTCACCACCACCACCACCACCATCATCATCATCATCATCATCATCATCATCATCGTTATTATTATTATTTTTGCTGAGTTTATAAAACTCAGTAAATTTCTTACCAAGGTTGTTTATCATTATTGAGAGTCATGGAAATCCTGCAGCTGTGGTTCCACAGGACCAGTTCCTTCAAGCACTCCAGCAGGTCATACATGGGGTAGATGTTGAGGAGTGCCAACCCGAAGCCCTAGATGTGTGCCATGGCGCTAGCTGAGTTGTTCAATTTGGGCAGCTGGGACCACGTCTCTCAGGGGAGGGGCGGATCCAGCTTTCCCAAGCTCATGGTGAGGGTTGGAGCCAGCTTTCCCAAGTATCTGGTTAGGTAGCGAGTCAGCTGTCCTATGAAGGGAGAGACCAGTGTTCCTGTGCTGAGGTTATTGGGCCAGTGAAGGATGGGGCTGGCTCAACCCTAGGACTTTAACATGCATGGTTTGCATAGGTCCCTGTGTTAACATGTGCAGTGGATATCAACACAGACCTCAGCTACAGCAGGACCACTGCCCAGACAAGGCCCTCTGCTGCAACTCAGGATGGCAGCGCAGGCCACTCAGATTGGCATGACCCTAGCTGCAGTGTGGCCTTCAGACACCAACATGGCCCCAGGTGGTGCCCCAGACCCTGAGCATCTGCATGACCTTCAATGGTAATAGGAGCCAAGGACACCCACAGACCCTGAATGCAGTAAAGTTCCAAACATGGCTCCAGACTGTAGCTTGGGCCCTGATGTCACCAGTGTAGCTGAGGGTTTCCTGGTCCCGCCAGGCTCCCGCAGCCACTCAGACCCAAATAAACACACAGGCTTATATTATTTACAAACTGTATAGTCTATGGCAGGCCTCTTGCTAGCTAGCTCTTATATCTTAAATTAATCCATTTCTATTAATCTATGTTTTGCCATATCTTCCATGGCTTTATCTGTGTCCTGTTACATGTTGCTTCTTGGGCAGCTGCCTGGCATCTCTCTAGACTCTACCTTTCTCTTTCCTGTCTCTCTGCCTGGATTTCCTTCCTGCCTCTAGGGTGCCTTGCCATAGGCCAAATGGCTTTATTTATCAACCAATCAGAGAAACACATATTCACAGCATACAGAACACATTCCACAGCACACCATGGTCCTGAGTGGCAGAGAAGGCCACTTCAGATCTCTCTGACCCTGGCAGCAGTGTGACCTTCAGATTATTTGCATTAATTTTATATAAGACTTATTTAAATTAGTCTCAAAGTCATAAGAGAACTTAATGAATTTTGTGGTAGCTTATCTATGTGGAAAATGATCAGAAATTCACATAAATCTACAACAAAATCTTGATAGACTGAAGATGAACCATCATTTCTTTAGTATGAAGGTTAAGGTTTTCAAATCAATTTTAACAGTTTTCCTGAAAACAAGAATTCTATCATCTTTGTGACTCACCTATGTCCTTATTAGGGATAAATTATTTACTCAGTTAAAACACTTTACCTTAAAAGCCTGTTTACTAAAAACAACTGTCTTGCTTTTTTTGTTGTTGGTTTTATTTTTTGTTGTTATTGTTTGTTTGTTTTTAATTTTAAGATTACCTCTGGTCATTTGGTGAAAACTGAACTATTTAGATTCCAATCAGTGATCATTCAATGAATTATGACTAATGATTTTAGACAAAAATATCTAATTACCACTATTGTTTGCAGTATAGCTACAGATATTTTTCTAACATTCTCAGTAGTGTATATCTCTCTAAGAAATATGGCATATTCTTAAGTTTTAATTTAGTACAAAAATTCAGTCATATGACAGTTGTTTTTATGACACTGTAAGTTCACCCTTAAAACACCATGTTGACCAAATAACTCAGTCTCAACCAACTGCAGAAACATTTCCTAGCAAAAAAGCTTGACAAGAAAGCCAGGATTTATGTTTTCAAAAATATTGAGCTAGCTGTACAAATATTAGCTAGCTTTTCTATACAGCATATAAAGAAGCAACTATACTCAAGACATATCTTCCAAAAGAAATAGGGTCAACTTATCTCAAAGCTTTCATATTTTATCCTGAAAGCTTCCAAATCTGATCCTCATGCTGGACTTCTGTCTATCTTAAGTGTTCAATTAAGAAACACAAGGATTAAGATATTTCTTTTCTATGAAAAAAAAAGTTACAATATTCAGCTTGAGGTGCCAGAAGCCCACATCAATCGCTACATTCTAGGTCTCATAAGTTGAACAAGTAAGACAGTCAAATTCATGAAACCATCCAGGTTGTTCTGCTAATATGACATTTTGTGAATTTCACCCATTTGTTCTTTAATCATCATTAATGCTTTTATCACTTTTGTTGTATAATCACTTGATTATACTGTAATTTAATATTAAATCCACCAATTGATTAAGGAGGCATTTACTTCCAAGCAGGTTTTTATCTGTTTGATTAAACTCTTAATGACAATTATTTTGGCCTTAATCAATAATATGAAAATGAATATTAATTATAGCAATTTTCATTTGAAAACACTCTGCTAATGGTAATTATAATATGAGAATTATATCTGTATAACCTTTCAAACAAAATCATAAAACACAGGCTTTTAGCAGTTCTTCTAGAAACACTAATTTGTCACCCTCCTAATTATCATTTCAGTTTACCAAGCATTTCATATATCTTTGTGGAGTTGGATGGGCAGTTGTCCTTCCTTTTCTGCCACTGAGAAACTGAGCTGCACAGAGGCTGGGTGCCTAAGGTCTGAGGGTTCAGAAATTAGAGATGGAAACAGATAGTTCAAAGATAGGTCTACCAATTGTTACTGCCACACACTCTACTTCTCTATAATTATATGATATCTCAGTCTGGATAAACAGCAAAACCAGAAATAAACTTTTTTTATATATGAGGGAATTAATATTTCTTGTCAATTTGATGAATAGAGAAATGTCCAGAAAATAAGTAAATAAATCTCTGGGTGTATATGAGGGCATTTGTTATGAAATGACATTTTATCTAATTGATATTTTATTTGATCTAACTGATAGATTTTTATTTAATTGATGGATTAGCCCATTTATGGATTCACAATTTGAACACGCTATCAGGATGTGTCAGAGAGGTGAAATGTGAAGCCAGGTTAAAAAAAGTAGGCTTTTCTAGGCATGTATTTGGGTGTTAAACCTGGTTAGTGTGCTTTTTACTTTCTGTCCACTGTGGATAGAATAGCTTCCTTAACTATTGTTAAGCCACAACATTCTTTCCACCATGTGGTCAAGCAAACAAAGGTATAGTGTGGTGATATTTTAATTGTGCTGAAATGTGATTTTATTTAACAAAGTTTGCCGGGAGATCAGAGGTCAGGGACAGCAGTCAGGCTGTGGTGGTCCATGCCCTTAATCCGTGGCAGGCAGAGTCTCTGTGTTCAAGGACACAGCCAAGCATGGTGACAAACACCTTTAATCCTATTACCAACCATAGAGACCTGGAGGTCTATATAGACAGGCAGTGAAGAGGAAATCACGTGGTTGGGCTTAAAGCCAATGAGAAGGCAGAACAGAAAGGCACTAAAAAGATAGGTCACACAGGAGAAGGTCTTTCTCTCAGGGGAAGGATGGCAGCAAGTGGTAAGCTAAAGGCTATTTGCTAGTGCTCTGATCTCTGTATTTGGCTCTGTGTTTCTTATTTAATAAGACCGTTTGGAATTTTGTCTATAGTATAGCACTCTGGAATTGTGAAAAAATAAATATCTCTACTGCTAAGTTGTTCTCTAAGATACTTTTGTCAGATATTCTAAAATATGATACACATAGACAATATGTGATAGATATAGTGATATGTGATGCTATGTAAATCTTCTTGCCATTAGGTCACACAGATCATAATTTCTAAGTGTGTTTACTGTAATATAAATATAATCAAATTTTCCTTTAAGGTATAATTATTTTAGGTAATTGCAGTTGCTGATAGAAACTGTCAACATTAGGAATGTGTTAATTATGATTTCATACAAAATTTTTAAAGTGAATATCAAATATGGAAACACTGGAGGAAGAATTATCTCCAGGTAATGAAAATAGCTTAGCAGCCCTGGCCATAATTAAGCATGTGTGGTAAATAACACTGCATATAGTATGTGGATTTGCATATTATTGTATTATCACCAGACTGTCCTGTCTTGATGGAAATATCAAGATAAATAGAAAATACATAGTTATTGAAAGATACAAAAATTGTTACTCCATTGGGAAATTCCTAGAGGGTTTATGCAGGACCATTTCTGTTATAGAATCCATGGACATTGATAAACAAGAGACCTATGTAATCTAAAACTTTAAGAAGCAAAGAAGATATAATTTCACACTTCATGCAGCCATAGCCATGGGAGATAATTCACTCAAAAGTACAGCTTAGTTTGTGATTGTTTTTTTAAATATCTGGTTATGTTTAAGAAAATAATTAGATTTCCATGGTGTCTTACAAATGTAAATCAAATACTGAGGAGGCTGAGGTTTGAGTATCATGAATTCAAAGCTAGCCTGGGCTGCATAGGGAGACTCTGTCTCAAACAATCAAACAAACAATCCAACAAATAACACATACAGCATTTTTTTTCTTTGAATGTGTTATTATTCCCTGCAATGTGATGGCAGCTGCTATAGGAGGTATTATATTTAAATTTAAATTCATTTTTACCAGGTCATACCAAAGAATATCCAACTACTATGAAAGCTATTCTGAAAAGAGTTTGTATGTCTGATGGAGCAGCAGAAGTTTATAATCCCCACACTTCAGACATGAAAGCATGAGAATTGGGAACTTGAAGCCAGTTGTAGTTCATCATAAATTTAAGATCAACCTGTGCATTGCCAGCAAGATTTGACCAAAAATCCAAGTGTTCTAGATTTAGAAACAGACTCAAGAAATTGAAGCTGATGAATAAACACTAGGCTGTCTGGAAATCTCTCCCAACACCATTAACCCAAAACTTCAATTTAGTTACAGGCAGATTTTTGCACAAGGATAGAATGCAGCCACAGTGTTCACCAAAATTCAGAAAAACAGTTTCTGGAATACTTACTAATATAGTCTTCTCTCTGAAACCTCTTGATCTAGGCAGTCATTGCTCTACATTGCTCTCAGCATCACTGTATTCCAGGTTCCTACTAGTATGGCTCTTTCAGCCCCATTTGAAGCATTCAACTGCTTTTCTAGTGCAAAGTCATCCCAAAGTCCACATTCTGCCCACAAGCAGTATGGTCAGGGCTGTCTCAGCAATACCTCGGTCCTTTTTATCAGTTGCTGCCCTAGTAATGTTTTCTTGCTGTCAAGAGATACCATGACCAACTCTAAAAAAAAGAAATCATTTCAGTTTTAGAAGTTTAGTCCATTAATGTCATGGTGGGGAGCATGGCAGTGAGCAGGCATGTTGCTGGAGGAGAAGCTGAGAGTTCTACATCTAGATCTACAAGCAGCGGGAAGAGAAAGACTCTGGTCTTAAAATGGGCCTTTTGAAACCCCAGAGACCATCCCCAGTGACACACTTCCTCAAACAAGGACATACCTCTAATCCTTTAAAGTAATGCCACTCCCTGGTGATCAAGTATACAATCTGTGTGTCTGTGGAGATCATTCTCATTCAAACCACCACATCCTCCCTCTCCTCCTCCTAGTTCCTCTCAACCTTCTCTCCCATGAGGATCCATTCCTATTCTCTCTCATTAGAAAACAAACACAAATAGGCTTCTAAACGATAATAATAATAAAAAATCTATCACATGAAGTTGGACAAGACAAACAGAAGAAAAAAAGCCCAAAAGAAAACAAAAGAATCCTAGACTCACTTATTCACACACTCAGGGTTGCAATAAAAGTACTTACCTGGAAGCCATAATATACATTCAGACGACCAGATGCAGATCTATACAGATCCATTGCATGTTGTCTTTGTCTCTGTGACTTCACATGAGCTTTTATCATTTTGATATAGAAGGCCTTTTTTTCTTGGTGACCCTCATCCCTATGGCTCTTACACTCTTTCTGTTTCTTCTTCACCGTCCTTGGACCCTGAAAGGAGAATTAGAATCAGTGATTCTCAACTGTCCCAATACTTTGACCATTTTAATATAGTTCCTCATGTTGTGGTGATCCTCAAACATAAATTATTTTGTTGTTATCTCATAACTGTAATTTTTTGCTACTGTTATGAATCATAATATAAAAATCTGATATGTAGAATGTCTGATATTCAATCCCTGTGGGGTCACAATCCATAAGCTGAGAACCTCTGGATTAGATATACCATATTTGTCTTTCATGATGGTTTTTGTTCGTTTTAGGTCCATTCATCTACCCATAACTTTCATGATGCAATTATTTTAAAGATTGAGTAATATTCCATTGTGTAAATATACCGTGTTTGCTTAATTCATTCTTTGGTTGAGGGACATTTTGGTTGTATCCAATTTCTGGCTGTTATGAGTAGAGTAGCAATGAACATGTTTGAGCAAATGTCTCTGTGGCAGAGTGAAGTGTCCTTTGGCTATATGCCCAAGAGTGGTGTCTTAGTTAGGGTTTTATTGCTGTGAAGAGACACCATGACCATGGCAACTCTTATAAGGAAAACATTTAATAGGGGCTGGCTTACAGGTTCAGAGATTTAGTCCTTTATCATAATGGTAGGAGGAAAACATGGCAGCATGCACATGGATATGATGCTGGAGACGGAACCAAGAGTTCTACATCCAGATGGGCATGAAACAGAAAGAGGAAGATACTGGGCCTGGCTTGAGCATTTGAAGCCTCAAGGTTCACCCCTAGTGACACACTTCCAATAAGGCCACACCTATTCTAACCAGTCCACATCTCCTAATAGTACCACTCCCTGCTGACTACTCAAACATATGAGCCTATTCAAACCACTGCAAACGAAATTGCTGAATCCTGAGGTAGACATATCCCCAGCTTCCTGAGGAACTGCCACACCAATTTCCATAGTGGCTGTACAAATTTGCACACTCACCAGCAATGGATGAGTGTTCCCCTTGCTCCACATCATTGATGACATGAGCTGTCATTTGTTTCACTAATCTTAGCCATTCTGATGGATGTAAGATGAAGACCCAACGTAGTTTAAATTCATATTTTCCTGATGGCTAAGGATGCTGAACATCATTTTAAGGATTTCTCTGCTGTTTGAGTTTCCTCTATTGAGAACTCTCTGTTTAGGTCTATACGCCATTTTAAAATTGGTTTATTTGTTTTCTCAATAACTAATATTTGAGTTTAGTTTTTCTCTCATGTTTTATAATTCAGAAAATTTTTTCCCAAATATATCCAGTTTCAGCTGTTTAAACAGCTGACAGTTTACAGAGCCAGATAGAGAATTAATAATTTTAGTTGGCTTCCTAATTATTTTCTTCTCATGTAAAGAATTGACATGTGTTTTGAATTTATGTAGATAGGAAAAGTATTAAGAAAATACAGATATTACATCATTTTTAAATATTCAGAAGGTAAAGAAACAGGGGGATACATTAATAGGCTTAAAATCCAAAAGTAACCCAGGTTGGAAAAAATGGTGGAAGTGACTTGAAAACATGTAAGTTCACAAAAAGTCTCTACAAACAAAGAAGAAAAGTGAACAGAATCTTAAATAACTGTAAGACTATCAGACTAAGTGATGTGTGCATCATAAAATCTGTGAAGGAGAAGACAGGAAGGCACCAAAAGCAGTATAACTGAATGAATAATGAATAAAACTTTCCAAATAAGAGCACAGATATAAACTATATTTTAAAGAAGTTCAGTGTAAGCCAAGGAAGGTAACTAGAGGACCATACAACCAACTTAGGCTGTAGTTAAAGGCTGTGAAGACAAAGAGTAAACCCAATGCAAAAGTTGGCTAAGCACTCAGCTTGGGACCTGCAGTAAAATAAGCATCTCTCCTCTACCCATAAACTCTGCAAGACAAGGCAGGGTGAATCATTTGATGTTAAAAGAGGGAACTTTCTACAATGAAGAGACAAAACATACAATAGAAATTTAGGTAACCAATGTTAGTCAGAACAGTCTTGAAAATTCCAGGAGGTTTTGGTAGCACTCACAGCTTCCTATTCTAACAGTTACTACAAACTTTCGGTCCTTTAGAATTTGGGCTGTTTGCACAGACATGTGTATGCAGAAATAGGACAAAATGAAGACTCATTGTTAGGCTAAAGCATTGTCTATATCAGGTACTTTACTACCAGACAAAGACACCTTTTAGGAGGAAGGTTGATTTTGACTCACTATTTCAGGACTCAGTACATCATGGCAGGGTGATGCAGGCCAGAGAGATTATGAAGCCATTGGTCACATTCTAACTGCAGTAAGTACTCAAAAGTGATGAATGCTGATGCCTAGCTCACTGTCTCATTTTTATGCTTCCACCTATGCTCACAATGAGTCAATCTAAGCTGAAAATTCCTTTGCAGAGTCTCCAAGAAATTTATTTTCATGGTGATTCTAATTTCTATCAATTTGACTTTAAAGATTAACTGTCACATGCATTACCCATGTCGAGACATCAAAAGGGAGAATCATTTGGATATGGCTGTTATTAAAAAGAATCTTCAGATATACCAAGTAACACACAAAAGGTATTGGAAAAGTGTTATACAGAATTGGTATAAGAATTGCAAATTAAATATCTAATTAGTATTTTATATCTAAATATTTAAATAACTCTAACAGTTCAGCAACAAAATAATAGGCAGTCTGTTTTATAAGAGGGAAAAGGACTTACATAGAAGCTCATCCAAAAACTACACATGAAAGTTTGTTAAGCACTTTGGACATTGCTCAATATTACTGGCTGCTGGATAAATGTTATGCAACTCTACAAGCAGATCTATCACTTTACAACTAGCAGAATGGTAATATTTGTGTGGTTTCAACATTTAAAAAGGAACATGTCAGTAAGTGGGGAAGTGGAAGCATCCATACATAGTGATAGAAATATTAAAGTGCAACTCATTTGGAAAATATTATGAAACAGAAAATTAACAGTTGTCATCACCGGCCGTTCAGTTCCCAAATATAAAATAATTGCCTTTTGTTCTTTGTGTGTGACTAAAATGATTATCTTTAATTTAAATTCCCACTTACAGTAAATAACACACACAGAGAGATACAAACAAACATACACACCCCACAAACAACCATACTTAGAAACACACACAAAATTTGTAACCAGACTTAAATGAAAATTCCAGGGTATAACATTTTAAAGATTTTTTGTTAGATTTATTGCTTTAATTACTTATCATTATTTTATAAATATATTCTCCTAATGTAAGAATTTTTGGAGAATGCATCAACTTATTTAAAATATTAAAAATATAATTTAGTGTTCTCACTCTCCATATCTATGACCCTGTTTTCATCTCCTAGTACGTTTTTTAGTCATTCTTTGTACATAGAGAAATAGCTATAATAATGAACGGTCAGTTAGACAATTTGTAGATTGATGGACAGATTTCTTCTTTGCTATTATACTCTTCTGTTTCTTCTCTTTAATGTTCTCCTGGAGTTACGTTGTGTAGTAATATCCTCCATGGTGAAACAGTCTATCCTGCAGGGAAAACTGTTGTGATTTAGCATGTTCTTAAGAGAAGCCCCTTAAAACTCAGAAACTAATGTAAAAGCTTCAAGAAGCCCCTGAAACTATTCAGACAGACTAGGTCTTTTCTTCCCCAAGTTATATAATAAGGGACTTGGGGACTTAATGGCTCAGCCATTAAGACACTGGCTGCAATTCCACAGTGCCCAGGTTCAATTCCAAGCACCAACATGGCAGCTCATAACCATCTGTAACTCCAGTTTCAGGAGATTCACTGTCCTCATCTGTCATCTAGGGACACCACACACACATGGTACACTGACATACATTAAAACAAATTATACACACACACACAATAAATTTTTTGAAAAATTAAGAGAAAATGAATAAGGAAGGAATTCTGAAAGATGCTCTCAGACAAGCTAAGTTGCCTAGAAAGGCTCAAACTAGAGCAACTACCCAGAAGAGGCTGAGATAAGCTGATGTGCCCAGAAGTGGATCACACACTCGGGCTGCCTGAAGAAGACACACTTCAACCTGTCAAGATGCCTGAAAGTTGTGCAGTGAGCTTCAGGTTTCCAGCCTTCATGAGTCATCATCTTTTTATATGCTTACTGATGGCCATGAGAATTTCTTAACTATGGAGCCATAGTCATTAATTTGAGCATCCTAAAAGACATATAGTCTTAAGAAGTAGGCCCAGATACACTTTCTAAAAGGTTGCAAGACACAGAAAGTAAGACAAAAAATGTAGCAAGGACAATAGGTCACAACTCCTTAAAAGCATTGTATCTTTAGTGAAGACAGTTCTTGGAAATTTAGAAATACAGAATCTATAGTTGAAATCAAGTTTTCTTCTGTATAAAAAAGAATTATGTGGGGATTGGAGAACCAGGCAAAGGCAACTGTCTGCCTGGTCATTGACTTGGTAATCACTGATTTTGTATATTTTGTGTTGGGAAACAACCATTTCATCTAAAATATCACACTGAGTTGTCACTGCCTGAGTGTGATACTATTGTGGCCACTGCTTCTACTTGTGTCTAGAATTGTCTACTTTCTCTAGTAACAGAATGGATTCTATTACCTTTAATGCCATTTTCTTAATTGAATGGAGCATTTGTTTTGTCAAGAGAGTTACACAGTTTTCTGTTGATGGTTTCTTACTAAGTAAAATGGCAAATTGTAAACATAAACATTAAAAAGAACTAGCTTTGTGTGACTTGGTTAGGGACTTCCAAAAACCTTTCGCATATCAAACTCTTCTGTGAGGCAAACAAAACCTTTTGGATAACAAACAAGAAACATTGTTTCAGGCAGATGTGTTTCACACAATACCAACTGGGACTTTGTTCAGAACCTCAGAGGCTTGTGTCTAGATGATGATAAGGAACACTATATGGAACACAAATCCAGGGAGTGCTGCAAAAGCACTGCTGAGCAGTTCTGGTCTCCACAGAGGGACAAAGGTGGTTTCCTTTACAGAAAAGTTTGCTAACCACACCAAAGAGATGGTAGGATATTTTAACCATTGGCCTGATATTCAAGAATCTTGGTAAATTCACTAATATTCATGTTTTTTGAGATTATTTTGGATTTTCCATGTATACATTGTCATGTAGAAATAAGGACAACTTCGATTACAGGGTGCATTCTAAATGTCACACTTTCCTTCTGTCCCAGGGGTTCTTCCAACCTGATTTAGTATTTGACCCATAACTATGAAGTTAGATGCATGCTTTTTCAGTAGTATTACTTTCTTAAAATTGTATTTGATTCTACATTTTATGTGTGTGTGTGTATGTATGTGAGCTGACACATGCTATGACATGCATATGGAGGTCAGAAGACAGCTGAGAGATTGGTTCTTTCCTTCACCATGATGGTAAGCTAAGAATTTCAAATATTCATCAAGTGTTTATATCCTCAATATCCAATATTTGTCAGGGTTCAATGGTTATATGTGCTGGTTAGCTTTATGTCAACTTGACATAAGTTATAGTTATCTGAGAAGATGTATCCTCAGTTGAGAAAATGCCTCTATAAGACCGCATTGTAGGCATGTCTGTAGGGCATTCTCTTAACTGTTGATTGGTAGAGGAGGGCCCAGTTTATTGTTGATGGTGGCCACCCTTGGTTTGGTGGTGGTTGGTTCTATAAGAGAACAGACTGAGGAAGTCATGAGAAGCAAGTCAGTAAACAGCACTCTTCCATGGCTTCTGTATCAGTTCCTGCCTCCAGGTTCCTGTCCTGTTTGAGTTCCTGTTTGACTTTTCATTGATGATGGACAGTGATGTGGGAACATAAGCCAAATATACCCTTTCCTTTCTAAGTTACTTTTGGTTACAGTGCTTCATCGCAGGAATAGTAATCCTGACTAGCCCATTATAGTTTCCTATAAAGTATTATTTTTAACATGAAATACATTCATGCAGACAAATGTATACATACTTATAAACCTTACAAAAGAAATACTTGATTAAATAATTCATGAAAAAAATAATAGTATGTGTTTCTCTAGTGGGATAGAGTATCTTGGTATTAATTAAAAATTTTCTGGAAAATAGAATTTTTATACAATATATTCTAATTACATTTTCTGTCTCCAACTCTTCCCATATCCTCCCCTATTCTCCACTCACCCAAACCCACATTCTTTCTCTTTCTCATTAGAGTGCAAGCAGGCATCTAAAAAATAACAATAAAATAAAGTAGAACAATTAAAAAGAAACAATAAAATAAAAACACACTAAAGTTGGACAAAAAGGAATAAGCAAAAGGAAAGGAGACAACAGAGACAACAGAAAACACAAGAAACACACATAGCTGCAGAGACACATGCAGAGGATCACATGACATCATTGAACTGGAAACCATAATATATCCGTGAAGAGGCTGTAAGATAAAAAAAAAAAAAAAACAAAAACAAACCAAACCAAAACAAAACAAAAGCAACTACAATCAGATTTAAAATAAAAATAAAATATCCCTGACCATGCATGATGAGACAAAGAACCTCCTAAAATGCCATTGAGTTTGTTTTGTGTTGGCCATTTACTGCAGGGCATGAGGCTGGGCCTTAAGAGAAGTTTGTATAGCCAGTGAGACTTCACTGGAGCAAACTAAAATTGCATTTGCCTGTCACTATCAATTGGAGATAGCTTTTGGGTTAGGGATGCAGGCTTGTGTCCACTTTCCCTCTCAGTTCTTGGACCCATATGGCCCAGACCTGTGCAGGCACTCTGCATGCTGCTTCAGTCTCTGTGAGCCCATAGGTACATTGGTCTTGCTGTGGTTAGAAGGCCTTGTTCCCTTGTTGTCCTCTATTATCTTTGATTTTTACAGTCTTGCTGCCTCCTCTTCCACAGGGTTTCCTGAGCCCTGAGGGACGGGATTTGATAGAGACATGGCATTTATGACTGAGTGTTCCAAAGTCTCTCACTTTCTGCACACTATCCACCTGTGAGGCTTTGTATCTGATCCCATCTACTGCAGGAGGAAACTTCTCTGATGATGGCTGAGCAAGACACAATTTTTTATTATGTTCTCTTTGGTCTTTTGTATGTATACATATTATATAATATCATTTCACATATAAATCTACATTGGAAAATTTTATGCCACAATACTTTATGTATTTAGTAATTATGAATGATAATTTTTATGAAAAAAGTCTGTGAAGCCCTCATTGTGTGTTGAGCACACTTTTGAGTGTTTACATATCATAACTTTGTTTGAAGAAGAATATAATGAAACAACATCTAAATACTGACACTGGCATCTTGAAAATACCAGACTACATATGTGTAGCTAGAGTTTTCCTGCCTGGCCCACGGTCAGGATAAATCTCTTTCACCTGCCAGTCCCACAGCCGCTCTGACCCAACGAAGTAAACACAGAGACTTATATTGCTTACAAACTGTATGGCCATGGCAGGCTTCTTGCTAATTGTCCTTACATCTTAAAT
The DNA here is from genome assembly GCA_902168325.1 of Peromyscus nudipes. Classification (NCBI taxonomy): domain Eukaryota; kingdom Metazoa; phylum Chordata; class Mammalia; order Rodentia; family Cricetidae; genus Peromyscus; species Peromyscus nudipes. The sequence continues at coordinate 28,989 of CABHPH010132324.1, read as the reverse complement.
TAATCCATTTCTATAATTCTGTTCCTTGCCACATGGCTCGTGGCTTACCGGCATCTTTACAGGCTGCTTGTCCTGGCGGTGTCTGGCAGCATCTGGCGGCGTCTCCTTCCACCTTCCTGCTCTTTTAATTCTCTCTGTTAGTCCCGCCTATACTTTCTGCCTAGCCACTGGCCAATCAGTGTTTTATTAGCAACACATTTGCCATACAGAACATCCCATAGCACATATGAATTATTTTTTTCTATAATTTCAACTTAAATCATATTCATTATTAAATTTCCACTCATGATTTTAATAAGTTCAACATTTTTGTTATATTTATAAATAAAGATTTTCATGTGTATAGAAATTGTATAATTTTCATATATTAGGAAAGAAGTATGACTTTTTTTTGAGAATATGCTTCCAAATAGTTGGCTTTGAAGTCATCAAGTGTGAGGTTCTGCTTAGACTTCACTAGATTATGCAATTATTTGTCATAATTAGGATCTATGTGTATAGGTACCAACTAATTTTTAGATCCAATAAACAGAATTATGTTGAATTTACTAAAAGTACATGGTTTCAGTTTGATTTCTGAATTGTAAACTTGACCAAATTTTGAATCATTTTAGAAGAATGAGGCACACATACAGGTGTATCAGCGATGGTGTTTCTAGAGAAGATTATCTAAGAGGGGAACGACTTGCTTTGCATGTGAGTTGTGTCTTTCTGTGGGCTGGGGACCTAGACAGAAGAAAATATGAGAAAAGGTGAAAGCAAACATTGACATTCTCTTTTCTGTTTCCTCATGCACTGTGATATAAATGCCCTCTGCTGTGTACTCCTGACACTGTGGACTGAGCTCATCCGCCATGCTTTCACCACTGATAAAATGAAGCCTCACGTCACAGTGAATCTTCCTTCCTGAAATTGATTTTGTCAGCTATTGTTGTGGTGATATTTTAATTGTGCTGAAATGTGATTTTATTTGTATGTTAATAAAAAAAAGTTTGCCTGGAGATCAGAGGTCATAGCTAGCCATGGATAGCAGTCAGGCAGTGGTAGCCCATGCCCTTAATCCAATCACATGGCAGGCAGTGTCTCTGTGTGGTCAAGGACACAGCCAAGTGTGGTGACCCTTGAGTCTTTAATCCCACTATCAACCATAGAGACCAGGAGGTCTATATAGACAGGCAGTGATGAGGAAGTCATGTGGCTGAGCTTAGAGCCAATGAGAAGGCAGAACAGGAAAGCAATAAAACACAAAACATCCTCTCTCTCAGGATGACAGTGAGTGGTAAGCTAAAGGGAGTCGTGGCTCTTACTCTGATCTCTTAGGCTTTAACTTTGTATTTGGCTCTGTGTTTCTTATTTAATAAGACTAGAATTTCGTCTGCATATTGTAGTTACAGAGCTACAGCAGTTATCAACACAGAGAACTCACACAGGAAAAATGGGTAAATGGGTTTGTTACTGCAACTAAGTCTATCTATGTGGTTTTGAGGCCATTGTAATGGGTTTGGGAGACATTTGGAATGTGCATAGAGGTGCAATAGTATAGTCCTAGAAAACGATGTGTGGAACCAGTGAAAAATTCTGAGAGGAGTTTTGAATTGCAGAACATAGATGTGACTTCAGGCAGTGAAAGCCAAGCTTCTGATTTTTCACAAAGGAATGTGGGGTCTATTGAGAATCAGATTAGAAGTCCTTACTGCTGCATTATCACAAAGAAAAAAATCTGTATTTTATTTGTGTTCCAGACTTATAGGAAGCTGATTTCAAAAGTAAGGAATTTTGGAGAATCTATTCTCTTCAGATTCCAAGATGTATAATTATTAACTGATGTAGCATAGTTTATCTTAAAAAAGAGCAGTTCCATGGTATCCTGATGGCAGCAGCTGCCTAGCAACATGTTTTCTTGAAACTCTGGTCCAAGGAACAGAAAAATATATACATAACCAAAAACATGACCAAAACTTGGAAGGGTAAAAATTAGGTGGTCCCAACTGCTGCTACTATAGCTAACATCAAACGCTGAGAATGTGATTCAAGCTTCACAGAACTGCTGAATATCAGAGCTGTGGCATAATAGAGGCTGCAGCTAGATTTCAATGAAAAGCCTGTAAGTTGATTTAGTGTGTTGTAATGTCAGAGCTTTTATGTAACTGCTAAGATGGTTTCTGAATTTGTGATGATAAAGCTTCAACTGCAGTGAATATCCCAAGATGATGGACTTGGGGTATCTACAGGGGCTGAGTGTATACAGCTCAATTAGTAGGCCATATTAATATAAACAGAAAGGTCAGAATGTTGTGGCTGAACAATCCTGATAGAGCTCATATGATGCCCTTATAAGCTGATAACCTTGATTCTAGACAAGTCACTATAGGATTTAATGTTTGCCCCGCTGGGTTATTTTTTATTGCTTGGTCCCATCCTTGTTCTTCTCTCATTCACCCATTTTAGTGTAGTGAAGCTTAGTGTGTGCCATTTATATACCAGAATCATGTAACTTTTTTATTTTATTTTATAGGGCTCACATTAAGCCTTCTCTTCTAAGTCTCTGAAGAGGCTTAGAATCTCATACTCTTGAGTAGTGGTCAGACTGTTAAGACTTTGAGGAGTCCTGGATATGGGCTGAGTGTAATTTTGTTATGAGATGAATATGAGGATTTGAAAGTTGAAAAGTAGATCATTATTTAAAGCTATGAATTTTCTTGTCAAGTTGACAAGATATAGTCTTGTGATGATTCGTCTTCATGGTTAACATGACTAGATTTAGAATCATCTGGGAGATGGAGGCTCACCTCTGGATGTATTTATGAGGGTGTTCCAGAGAAGATTAAACAAGTGAGGATCACCAACCAGGAATATAGGTATCACCATCTCATTAACTGGAGACCCAGAAAGGTTAAAAGTAGGAAATGGGAGCCAAGGAGCAGAGTATAGTCATTGCTATAGTAATATTTCTCTGCTTCCTAGTCTACTGTGATGTCAACAATATCCACCATAGACCCACTGACAAGAAATGAACCACTCCGTTATGCCTTATCCTCCATGATGAACCAAACTCTCTGAAATGATCCATAATATATCTTACTTGCCTAAAGTTATTTCTTTCATGTATCAAGGCACAAGTAATATGACTCCTTTAGGATATATCTTGCTATATATTATAACTATAAAATATCATTACTTGGCTCATACAAAAATAATACTTCTCTTCTGTTACTGTGGTTATTTTTGCTATTGGTTTATTTTCAACTTCAGAATTTCATAAATAACTGTAATATATCTATGCCATTTTCACCAACACTTTCCTTCTCCCCAATTACTGTCATGTCTTCCTCTCTTAAAATCATATATACTACTGAGTTCAATTAGTGTTGTCCTTATTTGTACTACTAATCTCAATTAGATTTCCCTTAATTGCATGTATTTAGGGCTTATCACTTAGGATTAGGTTATATCTCTGAAAAAATTTTTCTTCACTCAGCATCCTGAATTCATGTAGTTTTTCACTCAATGGGGGAAACTAGTCAAATTTTTCTCCATCATGTCTGTAAGTTACCTTGTGTGGTCTTTGCAGTTCTTGTACAAAAAACTATATTATTAAGAGTTCCTGTATGCAAGGATCCCTATGATGTAGCTGACACTAGCAAGCCTTAGTCTCTTTGTAGACTTCAATCCATTTTTCCCAATGTTCTCTAAGTTACAGAGGTTGTGTTAAGTAGCATTGAACCCTTCACAGTTCTTGATGCTCTACACTTTGACTCTCTGTAGTGGCCTCTATCTGCTATATAAAGGAGTGTCTTTTGGTGAGTATTGGGAACTACATACTTAGCAATGGGTTGAAGGTAAATATTTAGAAGCCATTGGAAGTATTAGTACTTAAGAGATATGACAATTCTAGGTACTTCTCTAGTGTCTATGACTTCTCCTAACAACTATCAACTTCAAGTGTAATTCTTTACTTATATACTATTGGACATGAATTCCCTCTAATTGAGCAGGCTATAGGTTCAAATAGACAGCTGCTAGTTATCTTTGACACACAAGTGTCAGTATTGCACTTTGGGAAATATGCAGATCTGGATGCGATTGTGGTTCTCACTCTTTATAGCTTTTTTTGTTTATTTTACAAAGAACATTTTCACCTTTTTAAAAATGAAAATAGGTATTTTTCCATGTAATATTTTCTGATCATGGCTTCCCTTTGCCCATCTCCTCCCAGCTCCACTCCTCCTACCTACCTATCCAAATCCATACCCCTTCTTTCTATTTCTTATTAGAAAGTAAACAGGAATATAAAATAAAATGAAAACACACCACATTAGGACAAAACAAACAGAAAAAAAACAAAGAAAAAGCACAAGAAACACATACTGATGCAGAGAAACACACAATGACACATGTAGAAATCCCATAACATCACAAAATTAGAGACCATAATGGAGATTTTGATGTACTTAGACATTAAGAGGAAATCATGATAGGTGATTAAGTGGCACGTAGATCTCTAAGTCAAAAACAAACAAACAAACAAACAAATACCACAAAGCATTATGAGGTGGAAAAAAAAACTCTAAAAATGTCATTGAATTTGATTTTTGTTGGCCATCTACTCCTGGACATGAGGCCTGGCCTTAAGAGTGGTTTGTATACTCAGTGAAATTCCATTTGAGAAGACTAATTTTTTATTTGAGAACAGGTATCAATTGAAAGTAAGTTCTGGGTCAGGGTTGGGGCATGTGTCAACTTCTCTCAGTGCTGGGACCTGTTAATGCTCTGTGCATGCTGCCACAGACTCTGTGAGTTCATGTGTGTATCATTCCTGCTGTGACTAGAAGGCCTTTGTTTGGCTTTTACTATCTTTCCATTTACTCTTCTAGATCATTACATGATCCATGAGGGAAATATTTGATGGAGACATCCCATGTAGGACTGAGTGTTCCAGGGTCTCTCACCTTATGCTCATTATCCTGTCATGAATCTCTGTGTTTATTCCCATCTACTGCAGTCTGACTTCTCTGATGATGGTTGAGCAAGACACTAATCCATGAGTACAGCATAATGTCATTAGGACTCATTGTAATGCTGTGTTCCTTTAGTGGAACAGTAGTGTTTGGTTTTCCCCTAGGTCCATGACCTATCCAGTCTCAAGTTTTTGTCTACCATAGCAGTGCTGGGCATGGGTTCCATTTTGTAGAGTGAGCCTCATATAGAGTGAGTTGATTATTCTTACCACTTTCATGTCAATATTGCGCCAGCGTATCTTGCAGGAAGGTCACCATTGTAGTGCAAAGGGTTTACAGCTGGGATAGTGTTGACTATTCTCTTCTGGTCGCATGCGGCATACCTTCTAGTGCCATGGACACTGGTCAGTAGGGGTGAAAACTCTAGGTAGGCATTAGCTTGACTTTTCTATGTTCAGTGAGTTATGTAGGTGTTTTGTTTAGCAATAATGACTTGCCATCAGTTTGTGGAGAACATTTTTACTTTTTAATAGTTGTGAGGAGGCCTTTCAAAGTCTTCCTTCCAGTTACTAGGCTTTCCTATGAAAAAGACACACTGAGATCACTCTTTGTACAAGTAATGGTCACATACCAACTGTGTGTTAATGTCTATTAATAGCTTTGTCATATTTAAGGTAGATAGATCTAATATATATATATATACATATATATATATATCCTTTTGAAGCAAGTTAGATTATCAGAAATTAGTAGTCATGTAGTTATTCTTTCACAAATATACTCCCATCGAGTTTTCTTCTGAAACTCAGGATGTCTCATATAACTGAGGATGTGTGATGTGCACAGAGGATGTATTTTGGTAGTCTCATAAGGTCTCTGTCCCTTAATTTTGCTTGAATGTTTAAAATTTTTTATTCTGTGGAAGTGCAAATATTGCTCTACCACCTGCTTAGCTCTGCTTTTCTTTAATCTCTTTGCCTCTGGGTTATCACCACTGTGCTTCACTTCATAATAACACAGGCTGTTTGTGGAGAAAGTAACTTCTATTGCCATTGCCGAAAAAGCCCTTTTCTCTCTCACTTGTCACGTTTTACTGTTGCAAAGCATATTTTGTTTGATCTTAATTATTGCTTACGGCGAAACAGGTGAATTCCCCTCCTTGTTTTAAAGCACAAGCAGATCAAGGTACTCTGATGGTGGGCAAACCTGAAGCCCTCATAAAGCCAAGGTTGTTGTGTGCAAACTTTTCACATTTTGCACCTGTCATTTTTCATCATGGTTCATCATAGCTGCCTCATGCTGTGTAGCCACATGGGCACCAAAATGATACTTACCATTACAAATAAGAGCACAGCGTGAAGTCTTACTTGTTTTTGCAAAGTGAGGATATTTGAGAGAAAAATGAAAAGGAAAAGAAAAATAATTGATTTTATAATTTATTTTAAAGTTTCTATATACTTTTATTTTTGTGATTGCTATTTGAAGTTACACTATGAATAGTGAATATGAAATATATTTTGAAAAAGAACTCAACAATAACAGATGGTAGAACATATGAAGATAGATTTGGTAACAGGTACTCATTACTGTTGGGTAAATAACTAGTCTTCCATATTCAAAATCAATTAAAAAAACAGGAATTGGGGTACAGTCTAGTGGCAGAATGATTGTCTAGCATGGGCAAAGGCATACTCTCAGTGCTCCACAGTGGAGAACAGAAACAAAGTAAAATAAAACCAAAGAATGAGTGAAGTTACTCAAAATAACAATATTCATTATATGCATTATGCCCATGTTTATAGTTATACAAGTGCATTCGTATACATACATATAATTTATATTCATATTATGTGATAATTAAATTGTTAACATCACTATTTTATGCATATATAAATATTTGAAATTATTAAGTTCATTATTTCCTCTGGATAGAGGGTTACTAATAATATTATGTGTTTATATAATATACATTTTCTACAAAAGATACTTGTTATTTCTTATAAGTGTATGCATATTGATAATAATATTGAAATTATTCAATAATATCTACAAGGTATTTAAAATACTGAAGTGTCAAACATATGCAAGCCAAGAGTCATATATACCAAAGTATACAAAGGATAGTACGAGGTAGTTAGGTAATGTCCTATTCAATTTTCTATGGCTCTTAACATTTTTTCTAGTGAGTACATGTTATATAAAATGTATAAATATTCAATTTGGAAAGATAAATTAAACTTCTAAAACTCTCTAGGACAAATGGATTTGTGTAAACTTCTTTCAAAATTAATTAGATCAAGCAAAATAAGTGCAAGGTAATGATTTTTCAGGAAAGTAACTGACCTGTGAATTTAGTAGTTTGAAATATCTATATCTAGAAATATGGAACACAGACTTCAAATAATCTTGAAAATACATATATACAAGATTCTAGAGCATGGAGAATTGTATGGAAAATTAATTCATGATTTCTGAAGTCAATTCTTCTTTAGTAATTTTGATGACATTAAAAAAAAGTATGCAAGTTCCAGTTACAAGAGAAGTTGATAAAAAGTTAACAGACAGTAATAGAAGGAGTGACTTAGACATGGAGCTTTCCATAAACGGGCATTACTTGTTACATCATCTTCGTGCCTTATGGTAAATGTGCTATATGTACAGTTGTACATAGTATGGTTTCACAGAAAAAATTTGTTCATGAATCGCCATTATATTATATACTATTTTTGTATCTGGAGCCTATTGAATAATTAGCTCCATCAATAAAATCTTGGCTGCCCCTACAATGAAGAATCAAGTTGTAATAGTGCCAAAATAAACTGCTTAGCCAAATTTTCCCTAAATCTATTTTTTTCATTTTGTGCCTAAAGAATCCACAAAACCACTTTAGTACATTTTTCCCAAGTGGGAATTTCTTTTTTTCTGTAATATATTTTATTTATTTATTCTTAAAATTTATTCTTCTCTCATAAAGTACAGCCTGACCACAACCTCCCCTCCCTCAATTCCGCCTCCCATCTGCACCAGATCCATGGCTCCCCTGTTTCCCTTGAGAAAAATTCTTATTGTTCTTTTGATTATTCTCTTTTTGTTAATTATTATTGTTAGGATATGTAACAACTATACTTATTAGATTATGAATCTAGAGCCTTTGCCCTGACAATATTTTTTTCAATTATTCAATTTCCTTTATTCAAACTGCTTTCAGCAATATTTGTTAAATGCAAATTTGTAAAGAAAATCATTTTAAAAATATGATTTTACAAACATCTGCGATTACTTCAGCAGAGTAATGGTTTCGTGTATATGACCCTGTGACCACTAAAATTCGTTAAAATTTAAAATATCCACACTGCACAGTTTCTGCATGAAATGGTTCGCATACCATGTTCTGTATCACTAAGAGCATCTGAAAAACTAAGTGCAATTAGAAATAAACTACCTGCTGTTGCAGTCAAATTGCCTCCAGAATTAGCACGCCAGTCATCTAGCAACACAGGTGTACACTCTTAATGATACAGCCTCAAACCTCTGTTTCAGATGTTATCCAGTGTGAATGAAAAGTGGTATCATTCCACAGGATAGCAGACTGTCATTGCCTTTAATTTAAATTTTACTTTCAAAGTATTTATAACAGTGTAATGACAATTTATGTAGCTCTACATAGTTTAACATATGCTGCAATTTCTGTTCTGTGTAAAGTCCCGCCTTCTCTCACACATTTTCCTTTCCGATAGGAATTGGAGTAACCTTTAAATGGGAAAATTATACGCTAAAGATACAATTAAAATCAATTCCATCTGTGGTGTGGGTAGTGCTGCTTTGGTTTTGTCTTTACTTAATGTGCAGTAACTCACCACACATCACTGTTCTACTTGAAGTAAGTCATTTAATTCATGTAGTCTTACTGGAATCGATAAATGTTTATATAAACATTCCACAGTTATTATATAGACAATCTTTTGGAGTGATAAAGCACATTTCTTGCTATTAATGTAAATTTACTATTGATTCTTCCCACGTTCAACCAATAAATTAGGAAATGTCAATTGAACACAACAATCCTTCTTTATGTTTCATATTTCAATGCATTTTCTAATACAATGCACTTAGATTATACCATAGTGATTTTAAGTATTATGATATATGCATATGCATATATGCATATTTTTATAATTATATTTATAATTGATGCTTTAGTTCCTTCCATACTTAGCAGCAACACTACACTGATGAGAAATGAACATATAGATATTCTATCATTCAATAATATAATTAATTTTTCTAAAAGTTAGAATTGATATCTAATAATCTAGTTGTGAAAACAAGTAACAGCAGAGGTCAGATGACCACAAATCTACTAGGCTAATAACTTATTGCTTTATAAAAATGACTGGAGATATTCCCATCAGACATAGCATTTTTTCTTATGGCAAAGAAAATCCATTCTGAACAGCATTGCTCATTAGGTGTACTAATATAATTAAATTTTGTTATTACAGTACTTATACTATTTGCCTACAAATTTCAAATGTATATTAGTTTATATTTACAAGTTTGTCATGGTAAATACTGGTCCTTGAATTGTTCATATCCCTCTGCCTATATCCCATTACATTCAAGTTCTTTTTAGGATAGTTTGTGGTTCAATGTTTCTGTTATGGCTACTAACAATTTACTGATTCATTTGTTTTTATTTGTTGTGCTGTGAAACATTTTGAAGTTATTTTTAACATAACAGCATATTCAAAAAGTATTCAATCCAATTGTATTTGTTTTCAAAGAATTATTTATTGCTTCCTTCTTTTGAATGCTCTTCAAATTCTTTATATTTTTATATTTCTTTTAAAGCTCACCTGTAATAGTGTTCATATTGATTATCCTGTGTCAGGCCTATAGTTATTATAAGTATTTAATTCACATTCATACATGATCAGAATATAATAGTCCACAAATTTTGAATAATAAAATGATATTTTATACTTTTAATAAATATTAACTAGGTTTTAATTCAAATTCAGTTTTTGTTCAATGCACCTTATTAATCTCAAAACTTCCTTTATAATTACCTATCTATCTGGTTACCTACTGAACATTTAAGAAATTATTTCAGAAATGATGGTTTTGAGTCTGGAATAAAAGGAAAACAGTTTTTCCCGATGTAGTCTGTAATTTATTTTGTCTAGTCACGAAATTGTATTTTATTCAAACAGTTTAATTATATCACTTTAGTATTATCTAGAATCCTGCTTTTTTGGTGGAATCTGATAGAAAAATAATTCTTTTGGGTGGATATACAGATTAATGGTAGAGTACTTGCTTGGTTCGCATGTACACACGTACCTAATTATATTTGCAATAAATTCTTCTTGTTTATCTTTTAAAAATATTTTGGGTATTCTCCTATTTATGTAATATTATTGAATTCATTTTTAATTTTGATTTTTCAAATTTCATTTGTTTTATCACTGGTTATATGTTCATGTCATGCTTTATTAATGGGAGATTTTAGAGTATTGTATCTTTACTTTTTCACCTTTCCGATCCCTGTTTTCATCTTTTATAACACTTGTTTCCATTTCACTTTTAAGTTTTAAGCGCTCTCTCTATCTCTTTCTCTCTCTCTCTCTCTCTCTCTCTCTCTCTCTCTCTGTATATACTCACATTAGTACAGGTGCCCACCAAGGCCAGAAGAGGGCATTTGAGCATTTGATCCCCTAGATCTGGAGTTGCAGGCAACTGTGAGTCACTGGAAGTTGGTGTTGAGAAGCAAACTCAAACCCTCTGTAAGAGTAGGATAACAAGCTGAGCCATCTAACAAGCACTCTGCTAACTTTCTGAGATGGCTCCAAGGCAACCAAGCCATCACCATTTTTCTCTTATCTAATTTTTGAAGATTTTAGTAAATTATTTGTGATGAGAAACATTTGGAAGTATGGCTCTCATTAGTTGTTATTACTCATGTGTTTATTCTGTCTCTAGGGATGGGATGGAGCTGTTAGTGTGCTTTTCAGTGGAGTGCCTAGACTTTGTATCCTAAATTTACTTCCTTCTGGAGAGGTAGCAGGTCTCATCCCAGTCTATTGTTCACACCAGAGTTCTGCCACATGGAATACTCCACAGTTCTAACTCAAAGTTTTTCCACTCTAGCTAGGAGGATTCTTCAGGGCAGCTCTAATTAGAGCCTTCTGATACCACTACTGGGTTCCCAGTATGGGCAGCGCAGGGAGAGATCTTGGCCTTGTGAATAAAATTTTTTGTTATTGTTTCTTGTTTGTTCATTAATATTCTAAATTGTCATTTATAATGCTTTCATTTATACTGCTATGGTTGAATACCACAAATATATTATTTTCCTTCCTCTACATGCTACGTGAACCCACGCACCACCAGATTCCATTCTTGTTGGACTACAAATCTGCTGAGTGATATCTCCAGTGTTAGCTGTGTTATCAAGTTTTTGTTTTATTTTCTGTCCTGTGGCTTCTGTATTTAGTATTCACCCCCTTCTCTCTTTCAGATAATCATTTAATATTAAAGTACACTATGTATTCTCATTGACTTAAGCAAGGTCCTCCCTCTATGCACCACACTCACTCCCAAAGGAGAGTTCAGCATGCTCCTCTGGAAGCTCATCCTATTCTCCTTCAGAAAATTTCCTGTCTTTCTTCATTACTGAACTCTCACTTTCTTTCTATGATAACTCACTATCTGTTAGCCAGCTCTCCCTTAACCATTCACCTGAGATTCTGTTGTTTAGAGGACATGTGTCATCTATCATCTTCCTGTAGCTTTTATATCAGAAAAATAACGTAATAAATTTAAATTACTTTTTCCCTCTTTCCTAACTCTCCTTAACAGCAACGACTCCTTTGTTTTCTTGATATTTTGTCTTTTTGGTTCTTTGTGTATTCTGAAATTTATAGATAGATATGGCCAACTAAGACTACCTCAATGTGAAATGAATAATTTAAATAGATTTGTAACATACAATGAGATAGAAGCAGTAATTAAAATCTCCCAACTAAGAAAAAACCCGTGTCCAGATGCAATGGCATAGACTTTTACCAGACTTTCAAAGAAGAAGTATTACCAATACTTCTCAAATTATTCAGAAAAAATAACCCTCTTACCAAAAGCAATCTATAGATTCAATGCAATACACATCAAAAATCCAATGTAATTCTTCATAGACATGTAAAAACTAACCTCAAATTTCTTACAGAAACAGAAAAGCCCCCAGGATAGCCAAAACAATCTTAAATAACAACCAAATGTTGGAGTTATCAAGTTGTACTACAGAGCTATAGTAATAAAATAAATGCTGTAGTTGCATAAAAATAGACACAATGATCAATGGAATAGAATGGAGGATCCATATATAGGCTTACACTCCTCCAGCATTCGGATTTTTGACAGTTTAGATTTGAGTAATGATAGGCACTTGGAAACCATTTTTGATAGTACCTGAGAGTAGATTGCCTGGGGACCTAAGGTAAACCCAATAGTACCTGTCTAAAAGAGAGAGAGAGAGAGAGAGAGAGAGAGAGAGAGAGAGAGAGAGAGAAGTGGGGGGGAAGAGGGAAAATGACTCTGTTATATTCATAGATCAATGCCCTGTTCAGTTATCATTTGAGAAGCTTTCTCTTGCAGCAGTAGGGAATAAATACAAAAGCCCACAACCAGACATTACACAGGGAATGAAAGACCTTGGAACACTCAGCCTTAAGTAGGATGTCTCTATCAAATGCCTCCCCCCATAGCTCAGGGAACCCCACAGAAGTGGAGACAGAAAGAATGTGGAGCTGGAAGGGATGAAGGATACTCATCAAGAAAACAGGGCCCTTTAAATCAACATGAGTAAAGTTCATATGAAATCACAGAGACTGAAGCAGCATGTGAAGGACCTGCATGGGTCTTCATCCTGTCTTCTGTGCACACACACACACACACACACACACACACACACATATTGTCTTCTAGTTGAGTTTTTTAAGGGATTCGTGAGTGTGCTAGTAAGTGGGTCTTTGATTTTTGTGCCTTCTCTTTTGCTGTTTTCCTTCTCTTGGTTTGTTTTGTCCAACTTTGATGTGATGGTTTTTATTCTATCTTATTAATTCCCTCTTATCTTATTCATTTTTTTAAAAACATGAATGAATTGCTGTGGGATATTCTGTATGCTATTAATATGTGTTGCTCTGACTGGTTGATAAATAAAATGCTGATTGGCCAGTAGCGAGGCAGGAAGTATAGGCAGGGCAAGCAGAAAGGGAGAATTCTGGGAAGAGGAGGGCTGAGTCCAGAGTCACCAGCCAGACACAGAGAAGGCAAGATGACAAGGCAGAACTGAGAAAAGGTACCAAGCCATGTGGCTAAACATAGGTAAGAATTATGGGTTACTTTAAGTATAAGAGCTAGTCAGTAATAAGCCTGAGCTAATGGCCAAGCAGTTACAATTAATATAAGCCTCTGTGTGCTTACTTGGGAGACTCAAGTGGGAGAGATCTGTCCTGACTGCAGGCCAGCTGGGACACAGAAAAACTTCTAGCTACAATTGGTGTACCAACACGGGGCTCTCGAATTTCCATAAGGCCCAAAAGAGTTTAAAAATGGCTTCTAAACACACAATAACAGAGCTCCAAATAGCTTTCTACTTCATATCTCGTGCAGGTTGAGATATAGAGACACCAAGGTACAGAGACACAGTGGTGTGGGGACTTGAACTACAGTATGGCGGGTTCATGGCATATGGGCTTGAGTGCAGCATGGCAGATTCCCACCTAGGTACACAGTGGCTTCTCCAAGCCACTCAGCACATTGCATGACAGATTTAGCTTTTCTAGCACAGGAAAAAAAGAGGTTTTTGGGCTACATGCTGCTGGATGGAAGCATAGACCCATTGCTTCCCAGAGTCAGAGATGAACATGGTTCCCCCAGAGCTGGCGGTAAACATAGTTCTGCCATGTTGGAAAGCTGAGATGGGTAGAGCCAACACCAAAGCTGCCATTTCTGTGCTAGTCACGCTGCAGTTTAAAGCAATAGATTCACAATAAGGCAGATCAGATGGAATAAGACTTTAAATGGTTTACAGTATGTGTAAAAATGTACATAGGCTTGGAAGAGAGATGAAAATGAATATAGACAGTTATATAAAGAAATAGTTTGAAAAATAAAGTCTTTTAAGAGACAGTAAAAGTAATATAAAAAATAAGCCATGTAAAGATGGAAATGACAGAGAGAGTCTGGATTATATGGTTTTTGGGGATTTTTAATTACAGAGAGAGACGTTTGATTGTAAAAGCTGCTGGGTTAAGCCAATATATATATAAATTATCTGGACCTCAAAATTTATTTCTAAGGATATATTGTTTTGGGAAAGAAGTTCTGTTTTTGTTTCCACAGAAGATGAGAACCTATGGATTGCTTCCAGTCTAATATGGTTTGATCAAACAAGACACCCTGAGAGGTCTCCAGATCAGCTTCAAGGCAACTAGCTGAGAGAATACAGAGTCATAGACTACTCCATTCAGGACTTGACCATATTCTTAATTTTTTCAGGATCCCCATTAGATTGCCAGTGCCCTCATCCAGCAGAAAGTATTATGAGAAGCTACACCCAAGTTTCCAAAATATTGCTTATGAATGTTTATTTTTATTTATAGCAGGTTGATTATAAATGCAATCTCTTTCTAAAGAAGAAAAGGGATATTATAGATAGGATAAAATGGTAGATTAATGAACCTATTTTTAAAAAGCAACAACTTGTGTAAAATGTTTTAAATTGCTATAGATTTTAGTTTATTACAAATTTAAAGTTAATTTTGTAGTACTGTATATTTATACTTTTGTTTAATGTATTATGTTTGTGCAACTCATTTAACATTGTAATGGATAATTAAGAAATACAGATTAGTAATTAGTCTTCTATGATAGTCAAACTTATAGTCATGTTAAGTTTTCTAGGTATATATAGATACATTTCAATTAGATAGGCAATCTTCAAACACTTCAAAGACCTACATAATATGGCATTTAAAATGTTTAAAAACTTCAACTCTCCTGAACAATGAGACATATGTGTTCCTGGCAGCACTGATTTACTTCAAAGAGGAAGATGGGTGTCAAAGACACTCCATATGGAGTTTATCTTCTTGGCAAAATAGCCATTTGGTCAAGAAACTGTTCTTGCCTGGACTGCTTGACAAAATGTTGTATCAGCTGGACATTCAGGACCCATAGGAAGGTGACCACTGAACTTTACAAGGCGAGACGGTCCTTCAGGTTCCTGCTTCACAGAGTAGACTGCCAGACATTCTACAGGACACAGGAAAAAGTAACTGAATGACTAGGCTTATGGGCTGAAGATAGAAGCCCCAACATTGCAGAGAATCTTTGGATGACTGTCCAGGCAGGCAGCTGTATTTGTCATTTCCAGATTTTTGGAAGTTGCTTGCAATGTACTTACAGTTTACTTAGGTAATATTATATCCTTCTGAGGTCTTTGATGTAGTTGAATACTAGATAGTTATAATTTTCCTTGGTTATGATAAAAGATAAATTAGATATGAAACTTTAGACCCACAAATATAGGATAGATAGAATATTTTGTTTAATTTTGCGAAATACAAATAGACTAGATATTATAACTGTAATTCTTGCTTGATAACTGTTCTAGTATATGTAATTTTACTGTGTTAAAGTTAAAACCTTCCTTTTTGATTAGAGAGAAAAGAGGAGGTACTGTGGGATGTTATGTATGCTACGAATATGTGTTGCTCTGATTGGTTGATAAATAAAATGCTGATTGCGTAGTAGCCAGGCAGGAAATATAGGCAGGGCAAGAAGACAAGGAGAATTCTGGGAAGAGGAGGGCTGAGTCAGGAGTTACCAGCCATACACAGAGAAGGCAAGATGACAAGGCAGAACTGAGAAAAGGTACCAAGCCATGTGGCTAAACATAGGTAAGAATTATGGGTTATTTTAAGTATAAGAGTTAATCAGTAATAAGCCTGAGCTAATGGTTGAACAGTTATAATTAATATAAGCTTCTAAGTGATTATTTTATAAAAAGCTGCAGGACTGTGGGTGAGAGATTTGTCCCTACCACCGACCAGGTGGGACACAGGATAATGAATGAATGGAAACCTAACCACTAGAGTAAAGGTTAACAACTGAATTGTCACTTTTACCTGCAGGAAGAGGAAAATTAGTTTTGTTTTGTTTTGTTTTTTCAATAGAGTGACACTGGGTATATCAACCACTCTGGGACAGGCCTCATGTTCACAAGTAGTTGACCAATATATAATGGACTGAAATTTTTTTTTTTTTTGTGTGTGTGTATGTACTTTCATTTGGTTATAGTTTGTTGGGTTCATTTGGGGGGGGGGGTTACTGGTTTGAGGGGTTGGGGTATTCTTGGGATTTTGTTTGCTTTTTTTAGAAAGAAATTAAAATTGTGTAGAGGGAGAATGGATTTGGAGCTACTTGGGTAGAGCAGAAGAATATGATCCAAATATATTTAAATTTAAAAAATTGTTTATAATAATAAAAATATCAAAAATAATAAAATAAAAAATACTTCCCATATACCGAAAAAGTAAAAGAACAAGTCTCCTAAATATGGTTCAAGTCCAATCCATTAGTGTTTCTATATTTTACCTATTCTGTTTAATAAGAAAGACAAGTGCTGTAACTTAGTGTTATCACAATGCATATTTTTTGGCAAAGACCTTTATTTAAGATTGTCTCTTCAAATCCTAGGCATGACGAGAATCAAAGACACAGTACTAGGTGCTGGTGAGGTGTGAACAGTCATAGCTTTAGGCTTATTACATCACTATTTGATTAAGGATTAGCATAAACAGCTCATTCTTGCTTTACTTGGCAAAATAAAGCTTTCCAGTTACTTCAAACCTGAAGGTTAAACTGTCACAGTGTGTTCTCTTAAGTATCTGGAAATTAATTGTGTTTCTTAGGAAGGAAATAGGTATGATTATGCTGCCTGAACTTCTTAGAAAGACTTCTCCATAGGATTCTTCAAAATACAGAGTATGAGCACAAGAAGATGCTTACTGGGTTCCTTGTCCAGTCTTGTTACGAAGAATTGTGTCTATTCTTACTGCATTTTGTTATATTGTGTTTAGTTAATATCCCTGGGAGGCCTGCTCTTTTCTGAAGGGAAATGGAGGGGGAGTGGATCTGGAAAAGAGGGGAGATGGAAAGGGGCTGAGAGACGTGAAGGGAGGGGAGGCTGCAGAAGTATTGTGCGAGAGAAGAATAAATAGAAAGAAAGAAAGAAAGGAAGGAAGGAAGGAAGGAAGGAAGGAAGGAAGGAAGAAAGAAAGGAAGGAAGGAAGGAAGGAAGGAAGGAAGAAATAAAGAAAAAAGAAAGGAAGGAAGGAAGAAAGAAAGGAAGAAAGAAGGAAAGGCAAGGGTCCCTAACCAAGCTTTCATTATTTCTGCTGTACTCTACTCACTAATTACAATCTCCAGAGCTATCTACTGCTTTAGAGGGAAAGATGAAATTTTGGAGAAACAGTCTACAATATTTCTGTGATCATGATGAAAATACAAGCTTCTGTATATGCCTTTCTCCAAAAAATATCTTTGCCCTTCTGCATGCTAAATATTTGCAATCACCTTATGTCTCAATCCTCCATGTGACAGCCTCATTCCATATGTGTATCAGGATCAAGTTAAGGTTCAGAATCATCTCATTTTTGTCTAGATACAGATATATTTGGTTGGATGTAGTATGGGACTTACAACGTCATTGATTCACTCTCTGTCTGAAAGCATGTGAACCAATTAAGGAGGTTCTGCATCCTAAATACTCACTGCACAGTAGAATACCTATAACATAGACACAGGACAGGTGTTAACAGATATTGGACAACTGTAGCACTGACATAGGAAAACTGTATTCCAGACATTGGACAATATTAACACAAACATAGGATAACTATAATATAAAGATACGATCACTATCACACAGACACAAGAGAGATGTATTAATCAGTCTTACTCAGAAGGGGAGGGAATGATAGCCAGTAGAATGATTCTGGAACCTGGAATCTGACTGAGGTTGCTTGTCATTTCCTTAGATCCATAATCACATAATCTGCCCTAGTTCTTGGGGGAACATTCTTCCTGGATCTGCTCTGCTCTTTGAGTTCAAATGCCTACTTCAAGAGTTTTCCTTTTGTCCCAAATTATTCATTGCAAAGGAGGAGTTAAACTCAGTCTGCTCTCAGGTCATGGTAGTACAAGTGATCTAAATGTCTCGTTTCACTTTACTTCTCAGTCTGAGCTGACCTAATTTGCTCTTTCAAATGTATGTTTTATATTATTTCATTTAAATAGAACCCACTAGACAAAAGCCACCACATAAACCTTAATTATATAATAAATTATTTCTTAATAATTTATTTCTTGTTCATTACTTTCAAAGTTGAATTGTTGTCCTCTATTATTTCTAATGTTAATTCATGAGTTATTTTGTTATTTTTCCTTTATATGTAGATTGCTCTACTATCCTGGAAGAAATCAACATTGCTTTTGGATTTTTTTAAAGTCTTACTGAATTGTCACAGGGTAGAGTTTTCTCTGTCTTAGCCCTGTTTGATGCTCACTCAACTCCTGCATCTCAAAATTAGTAAACATGTACCTATTATTCTCTGACCTCTTGAATCTCTTTTTCCCTATTCTGCCTCATTTCTTTTCAATCACTTAATATTGCCTGATAGAAATTTGTATATCTGGGCTGGACAGTGGTGGCGCATACCTTTAATCCCAGCACTCGGGAGTAGAGGCAGGCGGATCTTTGTGAGTTCAAAGCCAGCCTGGTCTACAGAGCGAGATCCAGGAAAGGCACAAAGCTACACAGAGAAACCCTGTCTCGAAAAACGAAAAAAAAATTGTATATCTGACTTAATCCCAAAAATTTCTGTGGTGTTTGTTGTTAATAAATTATATTTCAGTTTTTCCTCATCTATTTGTTCATCTTTTAAATTACTTTTTCTGTAGAACAATGAATGAATCTCTAATATCTCTTTTAAAATACACTTGTTCACTAAGGATAACATTGATGCCATCATGGAATTTTTATTTATTAATTGATTTTTCTTTATATTTGCCAACTATTTGGATATTTTGATTTTTAACTACATTCTAGACAATTTATCAGCTTAGTTAGCTTCATTTTCTTCTTTTAAAAGTGTTGAGTGCTGTCATAGCTGTTATTTACATCACTTCCAATTATTTTGATACATTATGCCTGGCTTCACTACTCCATGGAACAGCCTAATTTAATTGTATCCTTAATTCTAGACCTTAGTCTTTATTGAAGTTTGTAGCCTTTTAATCATAAGGCATGGCCACCCCGGAATTCAATCCACAAGTTGCTCAGTAATGTCCTTTTACAAAATCTGGGTTGAACATATACAAATAATGGTCCTGATGTGCTGTGGATATCACTCTGTATCAATAAAGCGCTGATTGGCCGGTAGCCAGACAGGAAGTATAGGCGGGACTAACAGAGAGGAGAATTGAGGGAACAGGAAGGTAGAGGGGAGACTGGCTGGAGCCGCGGCCAGGAGAAGGAAGATGTAAGGTACCGGTAACCCAAGAGCCACGTGGCAAAGTAGAGATTAATAGAAATGGGCTAAATATAAGAGTAAGAGCTAGACAATGATAGGCCTGAGCTAATGGCCAAGCAGTTTAAATAATGTAAGCGTCTGTGTGTTTATTTTATAAGTGGGCTCGGGGACTGGCGGGACTTGGGAGCTGGAGACTGGCGGGTGGCGGAGATTTGTCCTGACTGTGGGCACGGCAGGAAAACTCTAGCTACACTGATGGTAGCAGTCTTTGTCTCTTTCACTTTTGAGCCACTGAGAGACATCAGCCATTTAAATAAAATGATTTCTGAGTGAGAATCCTTGGCAAATACCTAGTACTGCACACACACTTATGACAGTTGCTGTGTTTTCCTTGTCTCAGGACCCTGCATTACAAACTTTGGCTAGTGCTGCTGTCCCATTCTTTGTTTGTTTGTTTGTTTTTGTTTTTCAAGACAGGGTTTCTCTGTGTAGCTTTGCACCTTTCCTGGAACTCACTTGGTAGCCCAGGCTGGCCTCGAACTCACAGAGATCCGCCTGCCTCTGCCTCCCGAGTGCTGGGATTAAAGGTGTGCACCACCACCCCCTGGCTGCTGTCCCATTCTTACGGACTTCAGATCAGCAGCACCTCCATGGTGCTTTCCTTCTCCACTTCCCTTCTCTGTGGTACAGATGCATTACTTTTTCATTAAATTTCTTTTTATTGAGTTATTTTTCTTTTAATTTTTATACATGATTTTTGAACATATTTTGTTTAACAACTCCTCCAAGATTCTTTGTATCTTCCTACCTACCCAACTCTCTCTCTCTCAAACAAAACAAAGAAAACAAAAGTGAAAATCAAAACAAACTAAAAAAAAAAAAAAAGCAAAGCAAGAAACAATAATACAAAAAAGGCAAAACAAAACAAAAGTGCTATCCTGCTACTTCTGGACATTTGGACTGCACTGGAGTATGGTTATTATATTGTGTAATACTCTATTGGAAAAAGTTGATTTCCCCTTTCCCACCCGGTATCAATTGTTTACATCTTCTTGTTTAGGGGTGAGACTTTGTTTACTTCCCCTTTTCAATGCTGTGATCTTTAGACATAACAGGATTGATATAACTATGAACTCAAAAATTATTCTTAAGGTATGAATGAATGAGATTGGGTATTACTGCACCCATTAAAGTTCTGTGGATACAACTGGCCACATATTTGAACTCACATGCATGCATTCTATGCCCATGAAATCACTACATTTATAAACAAACTCATGCAAATATTTTACAATATTGCTGAAAACTAACAGAATACATGCTTGTATAATACAAAAGAGTGTGGGAAGTAAATAGTGCCTAAGTTTTAACAATCATAATATTTAAATTTATGAACTTCATTGGTCTCACTTTTCCCCGGTAATATTGATAAGTCATATATTTCTTGATAAGATTAAGTTAACCAATCATTGTAAATATTCCTGGTAGAGTAGCTGGTTCAAAGAGGACAGAGCTAAATTTAGTTGCTATTTTTGTCCTGATAAAAAACAGTTGTTTTGCAAATTAGATAAGTATAGTACAAATTCAAGAATGGTTTGTTTCCCTTTAATTGTTCATTATTTACTGGTTGAAAAATATTCTATTTTTAAGTGAATAAAATCATCTAATATTGAGTCTACCTTATTGACCCACATTTTAAATAACTTTAAAATTCATTGAGAATTTTCACTGTGGTGCCCTGGATAGTAATGGAAAGATGAGCTATGGTTCTACTGTGAATAATATGTTCACATGGTCAATAAGAATGATAATGTCTGAAACTTTCCATCTCCATGCACTAGGACCTTCAGCATATCTATTGGTGATCAGAGTCAGAGTTTAAGTTAGCTTGGTTCATATAGTTAACATCAAGCAAGTATTTAGAGACCAATTTTGACTCTAGATTACAATTATTCCATTTATCTTCATCAAGATAGATGGTAGAGGCTATTGAACCCCTGAGATCAACAGTGAGGTACTAAGGACAAAGCAATATTTTCAGATAGATGAGCAAATGATATTTTATCTAGCTGAGGCATCTGTTCAGTAAGGTGCTTGTGAAATGAGTCTTGATTTTTTTGGCATATGTAAAATAATTCCTCGATGCCATTAGCTAGACAAACACCATATCTCATGTCATATCCATTTCTTGTTTACTCAGTGGAAGTTTCTGTGGATGATAATTAATCTTTAGAACAGGTGATGGTTCTTACTTTGGCTGGGGTCTCAGTTACTCCATGGTTAGTTGAGGTATAACAAGGTTTATTTCCTTTTAATCCACTTCCTAGTGAAATAATATATGCCTTTTACACTATGACTTGAAGTTTAAACAGCCTTACACCAGAAGAGGAAGAAATGCATTTCTCTTGACTGCTGTGTTTGAGCTCTGGAAGAGGGAACTGTGCATAATAAACACATGTACTGAACTTAGTGAAAATTGCTTTTTTTATGTCAAAGATTGAAAAAGTAAGTTGTGAGCATAATTTTGCTTTACTGCACATCTGTAGCAACTTTTTAAGGAACAAGAAATTTATTATGTCAAGGACAGCATGAGTCAATGGTTTTAGGGGATTTAATAATAACCATGAAAAATCTGCACTGTGATAGATTGGCTGTGACATATCTTGCAAAGTGTCATGTGGAACTTGCTGAATTGTATTAGTGAAGGCAGAAAAAGTTCTTTAAGTGTAGGTCATTATGTTCTTTTGTATAAGCAGATAGAAATAGAAAGGATTTTTATGGCATTTAAAAGAAAGAAAAAGAACATGGTATTATTCGTTCAGTTTTAAAATGCAACCCATAATAGACACAGCTATCAGTTGACTAAAAGTGAACCTTCAATTGTTTGGGTACATATTTATTTATAATAATATATTGGATATGAAAAGTGAGTTATGCAAAATAGTACTTGGAATTGTTTTCCATCTCTTCTGGGAGTGGTTATGTTTTGAAGAAATGAATTAATCACAATACTTGAATTAATGTAATAGTGGCTGAAATTATGGTATATTATGTGTCTATCAAAGACATTTTGTGTTGCCCTGAAATTTGTTTGTTAAGGTTGATGTCTACTTTAGAGAGAACAGAAGGACACAGATTTGAATGAACTGAATCTTCTCTTTTTACTTTCTTTCTT
>CABHPH010132323.1:34906-56356 GCA_902168325.1 Peromyscus nudipes | reverse complement strand
GTGTGTGTGTGTGTGTGTGTGTGTGTGTGTGTGTGTTTCCAGATGCTCACGGGTGCTGGGACGGGGTCACTGGGGTTGGAGGAGACGACCCTAAACTTCAGTCTCCAGGCTGAGGGGCTCGTGGTCCAGCAGTAATGGGGGCTGTGAGAGTGAGCGCAGAGGCCCTGAGGAGACTGTGGCTGGTCCTGGTCGTGTGCGAACCAAGAAAAGCACTGTGACACTTCTGAGTGATGGCAGGAGACACAGGTTCCGGAACACGCGTGGCCTTACAGGAAGAGCTTGGAGACCATCTAAGTTCAGTGAAGATGCTCTGACAGACACCAGAGTGGGTCTGAGCTCACTTTTTGGAGACTCATTTCAACTTCTTGGTGGAGAATGAAAGGGGGGCCGTCTTGGACATCTCAGCAACCTGAACTTTAGTGAAAGCTGCATAGCCGTGGGGAGAGGCGGGGCCGAGGGTGAATGAAATTCAAGCCAACAGACCTGTTCATGGATGCAGTGGACGGAAGAATGTCTTCATCACTGCAGGAGCAGTGGCTGGATCAGGCGGCCACTGAGCGTGATGAGGGAGACGGAAGAAGTTCATCTCTAGGACTCCAGTGGCTCAGGCCTGAGTGGAGGATGTCTATCTGCAGCCATGCAGGGCTGCAGTACATGTGCACGTCACAAGATGCGTGGAGTCATCCCAACACTTGGGAGGCTGAAGCAGGAGGATTGTGAGTTCCAGGCCAGCCTGAACTTCATAATGAGACCCTGCCTCAGAATGACCAATCAAGATGCCCATAGACAGCTTTACACGTGGGCATGCCCCTCTCCCCACTGAGGCCCTCTCCCTGTCCCACTCACTTCCTTCAAAGCAACTGCAGCAACCAGAACGATCTAGTTTACATAATTTCCTTCACATCACTTAGGCACTCTGTTTAGTTTTGTGGAGAAAGGGTCTCACTCTGCAACCCAGGCTGACCTCAAAATTCACCATCCTCCTGCCTCAGTCTTCTGACTGTGCACCACCGTACCCGATGTCATTCATCTGTTTTTATTCCGTCTCATCCATGGGGACATGAGGTCTGTGCATGGGGGAAGGGCATGGGCAACCCTGTTCCCTGTTGATTCTCACTGTTTAACCTTGGTCTTGGCACATACTGGAGGCTCAGCCATCCTGTTGGTGTTTACCCCACAGCCACGTACGCACGTGGCTTCCGCTGCTCGCCAGGTGTTCTGTTCCACTCATGTCATATGGCCCAGTGGGTTCTTGATGGTTCCCTAGGGGTTGTAGACAACTGGAGTGAGTCTTCCCAGAGAGCTGCCTGTCCCTCCTCCCTAGGAGGACAGAGCTGCAGGTCTGGGACAAAGGGACCGGGTCTGTTCCCCGGTGTAGGGACAAATGAAAGGCGTGCGTGTTATGGAAATGGGGTGGTTGGTAGCCTTCCAGGGAGACCCAATGTCAACTGACTTGGGGGAAGAGTTAATAACCACTCCCAGCCCAGCCAACTGGGCTCCGTTGCTAAGCAACTGCCTCCCAGAGTTATGTAATATGAAAGAGAAACACTATTTTTTTTTTTCCTAAATGGAACAGGGTTTCCTCGGTAATGGAGGCACTTCACCTTGATGTTTCCTGGTGACTTAGATGTGACTGTGGCCTTGGGGTAGTCGAAGTTGCTCTGACCCCATCTAAAAGTGAACCAGTTCTGAAAAAAGCAACAAATGAGACCACCGGGTTTCTCCCTCACGCACGTGGGATTCTCAGGCAACTCCTGGCTCTTTCTCCCTCTGTGGATTCCCAAGAGGGCTCGGATGATGCCACTTTGATCCAGCCTAGAGCTGGGTTGGTGCAAAGGGGGAGCAACTGGTGGTGTGGGCCGGGCTTGAATGGCTCTTGCCACTGGCTGTGTCCAGGCTCCTGGCTCCCAGATGTGTCCTGAGCAGAGATAAGGCTGCTTAGCCCCCAAGGAACAGTATTAGAGAGGATGGAGTGAAGCACACATGGCTCAGTTCACTCTGAACCTCACTGTTCTCGTCTGTGAAATGGACTCAGTCTTGGTAGTGGTGGCACCCTTCATGATCAAACCAGCCTAAAGAGTTTTGCAAGACAGGAGCCAAAATCTAGTAGATCAGAAGATGAAAGTGTTCCAGAAATCCTGTGAATGTCCAGTGTCGTGGAGGTGGGTGGAGGCTAGCAACTAAGCGGAGGATTCCGGTGGATCCTTGGGGTGGGCAGGACAAGCAGAAGCTTGTGGGTGGAGATAACAGGAAGAAACATAAAATGGAAACAAGATTTGGCTGGACATGTCTTGAACTGTAACAAAGTATCAGAGACTGGGTCATTTGTAAACAATAGAAATGTATTTCTCACAGCTGAGCAGGCAGGGCAAATTTGCTCTCTGCGAGGGCTGCTTTCTCCTTCCAAGGTGTCATGTTGCTGCTGTGTCCTCTGGAGGGGACAAGCTCTCTAACATGACAGAAGCCAGGAGGACAGAGAGGGTTTCAATCCCATTTTAATCACCCCCGCGTCCCCACCACTTCATACAGTACTATCCCACTGGGCCTTGAGTTTGAATTTTGAACCAACGTTTAAATCATAGCAAGAAGGAACTACAGGGTCAGAGCAGCTTGTCACGGAGATGTGACTATGAATATTCATGACAGGCATATCTGATTTGCATACTAGGTAAATGGGAATTGATTTATAGAAAGGCCTCCCACTGGAGTCTTTTAATTTAGTCATTCTCCAGTCCACAAAGAGCTGGAGAAGTTTTTAAATGTACAGGTGGCCAGACACCACTCAGTCTGAAGTTAGAACCTTGCTAGTGGATTCTAGAATTTTAGTTTCCTGGATAACTCCATAGAGCATTCTACCACATGCTGGCACCGCGGGAAGGGGTGTGTGTTTCTCATCATGGTCCTTCACTGAAGCCAAGTGACGAGCCAAAGTCACACGGGCAGCAGTGTGGTGGAGACTCAGTTCTAACTCCAGAATCCCACTCTCGTGTGTTCCAGGATTCTGTTTCTCCCGGCACATTAAAAGTGTGAGCTCCGGTATCGTTCCCTTTCCCCACACATTTCCAGAATCTTACTTTGGGGTAAAACAAAGACCCCCTTTACAGACCCTGTTGGCAGTGTTACGGTCACTGCCCTGATAGGAAGGAAAGCTAGAACTCTATCGTAAGCAAGATGGCAGTGAGCTGCTCTGCCATGCCAGCGTATATGGTCCTGATCCACCAAGTCAGCTCAAGCCATCAGGGCCCAGGCTCCTTCCAACTCAAGGCTCTGACCTCCTCAGCTTCTGGCTTCCTTTCATCATCAAAGATGGTTGCTCTAGATCCTGCCCTCATGTGCATCTTCTAGTCCATGAAAAGTCCATGAAAAGTGGTGGACACTTCCTCTCCTGAGGACATCCAATACAAGTTAAAACTTTCACTTCCACCTACTGCCCATTCGTCAGAACCTAGTCATGTGGCCATAACCGACTTTAAGAGAGACACAGAATTCTACAACAGCCTCATGTCACTCCACGGGTGGAGACATGCTGAGAAGTGTGTGTGTCAGGAGATAAGGTTACTATGAAACATCAGCATGCATGTTCACGCGTGGGACTAGCCTGGCACAGCTCTGTTGCTGGCTGAAACATTGCTGTGTGGTGCATGACTGGACATTCTCAGTGGCTGTGTCTATAGTCAAGAAGTGAAGACTTCTTCTAAGGAGGGGCCAGGGATCCTCTGGGAGGGGCTGTTAACAATCACAGCTTCACCGGGTCCTTGGAGTTTTCTCAAGTACTTGGGGGAGATGATGACCCCTTAAGGGATGTTAGGAAACATCAGTTCTGTACAGGTCCATGAGAGGAGGTCCTTTTGCCATGGGAAGGATGGAGCTGCCGACATGGAGGCAGGAAAGCCTGACTCAGGCCACCTACAGATTAGCCTTGGAGAAAACCAGTCCACTGCCAACTCCAATCAATTACTGTGTCTGAGACTTTGGTCCAGGAATGAGATGACGGATTCATCTCCAAAACCCATGTAACCCCAGTGTTAGGGCGACAGAGACAGGAGGATTCCTGGGTTCACTGGCCAGCTAGCGTAGCAATACTGGTGAGCTCCAGGACCAGGAAGAGACCCTATCTCATGGCTCGTGGCCCTTGCTTCAGCTACTGTTTCTGCTCTAGTCTGTTCTCCAGCCCCCTCTGCAGCAGGTAGAGCTTGTGGGAGAGGGTGTCTGAGAGATTTATTTACCTTGTTTTTGTTCATCCGAGTGGATCCCTCGATTTGATGGTACCGGCAGCCGCTTTCTACCCAGAGGTAACTTGGGAGAGAGGAGACACAATCTTTTTAATTACATTAGTTTCCTGTGTCTGCCTGATGCCCTGGGAGAGAGGTTAATTTAATTGAGCCTCTCATATATGAAGTCCCATTACCTCTGACTGTTTTCCAAACATATTGATGTGTCAAAACTGAAGCAAAGAGGGATCCCTTGAGACAGACACCAGGATTCGTCCTCGCTGTCAACTCGGTTTTACAATGGGGTAGGGTGTCTTTGGTCTCCGCATGTGGGGAGAGCTCTGCTAACACACCAAGAAGGGAATCACTGTGGTCTTACACCCCCAGGCTTAGCCAAACAGATAAGGTTGCAGGCATAGGGCACCTCTTACAGCCAGTGAGTTCAGACTCTCCAGAGCCCAGGATTGAGCCGACCATGCCATGAAACCGGCCCTCAGATCCCACCACAACCCTGGCAACTTGGTCCTGTTCATTAAGTTTTATTTTATAGACTCACAAATAATTGTACGCATTCAAGGAGGACAGAGAGAGGCGTGTCCATGAGGCAAGGAGACTTGGTCGTCACCAGCAGAGATCACACCCCCAGGAAGCAGGAAAAGGAGGCCCAGCCACTGTCCTGCTCCCTGAGTCTTCCTCTTCATCCCGCCCCTGCTTCAAACGAATTCCTCCTCACTATGAGTGTGTGCCTTTAACTCCTCCCCCTGAGGAGTTTTCTACTTGAAAACTATGGGGCTGTGTGAGTGCGCGCACGCCCAAGACTTCCCGGTGGCCAGAGAGCTGCTAGAGTGTCTTGTTTTAAGTAGAATTTCTTTTTAAAATGATTTCTGAAGGTTATGCGTCTTGAAGTCATAAACATGGACTCCTCCTCGGTATCTGCAGACTTCGTGTTCTCCACTGTCCTCCTCTGGCCCTGACCCCCTCTTGGTGGTCACCTTCCTCTCACCAGGTGACTCCCCACCTCCACCACCCTTTCGTGTCCCCAGTGCTCCGTTACCCTCCCCACCCCTCTCCCCTTTATCAATCTCACAATGCCCTTTCTTCTTGAGTGTCACACAGTGCAGGAGCACACACACACACACACACACACACACACGCACACACACGCACACACACACGCACACACACACACACACGCACACACACACAGAGAGTTCATTATACTAAGCAAAATAAGCCAGACTCAGAAAGACGAACACCGTATTTTTTTTTCTCTCCCAAGTGGAGTGGGGTTTGTGTTTTAAAGGACTTTGACACCGTGTTTATGTCTTGGTTAGACAGATTTTGTGTCTCCCTCCACAAGGCACACAGCCTTCCCATGTGAACCCTGTGGAATCTCTGCTGGGATAGAACAGGGTGTGTCACTGTCCCCAGATGCTTTCCCCACCTCCGAGCCTTTCCTCAGAGCCTCCTCGTAGCTTATCCAGCCACAGCTACCATGGCAGCCCACCCCAAATCCCGGCTGAACTCCAAGGCTTCCGTGTCATCCACCGCTGGTCCCAGCCGCACCACAGCGCTTCCTCCTGTCTCTGTCAGGTCTCATTCCCAGCATGCCTTTCTCACTCCCAGCTCTTCCAGCAACATTTTATCCCACTCTGAGCCCAAGCCCTGTGCAGAGCCTGGCAGACGCTAAGTCAACACTGGCTGTTTCAAATGTCTTTGGAGGAGGCAGCGAGGAATGTGTTCTGGGCACCAGGTCTAAAAACGGTCTCTGCAATAGCTGCATGTCAGGCTCACACGGCTGCTTCATCCCAATGAGCCTCAGTTTGCCCATCTTTAAAACGGGCAACATTTGCCTTCTGAGTGGCTGACGCTGGTTAAATAAGATGGTGTGAGATGTCTCCACACTCACTCCTGACACAGAGAAGGACTTCAAGAAACAGCCATTGATTGCGTTTGAGAAGAAAGCATGGCGCCGAGGAGATGTGGAGTGAAGGAGAAGGGCTTTTCACACAGGTGCAAGAACCCCCGTTCAGATCCCCAAACCTACATAGACCTGGGCACGGGAGAGAGTGTCTCTAATCCCAGCACTTCTACAGAGAGATGGAGGCAGAGGCAGGGGAGTCCCTGGACGCTTGCTGCTCAGCTAGCCTGGAGTACAATGCAATAGTGAACAAGGAAAGACCCTGCCTCAAAGAAGAGACACTCTGTCTCAAACAAGGTAGAAGGCACGGGCAGACACCCAAGGCTGTCCTTTGACCTACACACACACACACACACACACACACACACACACACACACACACAGGGTGGGGGTAAGGAAAGGAGTCATTCTCTCTCCTCCCTCACTCCTGGGTCTTGGTAAACGCTTCATAGTTCCGTCTCCCTTTTCTCTGGTAAGGCGAGTGGCGGAGGAGAGGGGGGGGCTTTAAGGATGGTGTAGGCTTGAGGGCAGCCCTGTTGTTCCATCCCACCGCAGCAAACAGAGCCAGGCCCGGTGTGATCCAGAACATTCTCCACCAGCTGTGTCAGTGAGCATGTGGGCCACGGTTCGTCAATCATCATTAACTAACATTTAATAGAAATAGTGAGAATCATTTTCACTAGGCTGCAATCATTTTCCTTAACTGCGATACTTAAGCAGCACCAGTTAGTGTGGAGTGCTCGAGGTTCCTGTCTGCACTCGAGCTGCTCTCTGAGGACAGTGCGTCTCTGCACCACAGCCCAGGGGTGACCTCAGAGAAGGCGCCTCTGTCCTCAGTTGCCCTTGGTTAGTGTTTGCTGATTGTGAGCTGTAGACCTCTCATTGTGACGTCTCCAGACATGTTTATAAGGCACCTTGATCGTGTCTAACCCCCTGGTACCAACATTTACCCACCCTCCCTCCCTGCAGGGCCCTTCCTCTCCCCACATAGCCTCCCTCTGTGTCCCTGTCTTTTTGATTACAGTTCACACACGAGAGAAACATTCCGGCTTGTCTTTCTGAGCCTGGCTTGTTTTGCTTAATGTGATGATCCATCTGTTTCCCTGACGATGCCATAATTTCAGTTTTCTTGACGGCTGAACACAAGCCCCTCGTGTGTATGTGCGGCATTTTCTTCGTCCCTTCGTCGGATGATGGGCATCTCAGCTTGTGTCCTCGTCGTCCGTGTCCCGTCCCCCCCCCCCCCCCCCGTGCCCCCCCCCCTCCCCCCGGCTCTGTGCCGGCGTCTCTCAGAGTCCTTCAGGTGTATACCCAAGAGCAGTCGTCAGGACCGAGTGGTAGATCTGTTTTGGGGGAGTGGGAGAGGGGGTGGTTTTGTTGTTGTTTGTTTGTTCGCTTGTCCTGGAGGAACCTTCGTACTGATTCCCACGGTAGCTGCACCAGTTCACATGCGTCCACCAGCAACGCTGTGGCTCCCCTTCCCCTACATCCTCACCAGCATTTACCGTCACTGCTTTTCTGTGATTGCCGCTCTAACTGAGGCACCACGCATTCCAATGCAGCTTTGGTCTGCGGTTCCCTGGTCAGTGATAGTTCACTTGCCTAGAGTGCCGAAAGCCCTGAGTCTGATCGAAGAGAAGGAAGGGTAGTAAAAGGGGGATGAACAAGAAGAGTGGGGGAGGAGGAAAAGAAGGGGGAGGGGAAGGAGAGGAGCAGGAGGAGGAGCTGGAGGGGGCAGGGGAGGGGCAGGAGGAGGAGCAGGGGGAGGAGCAAGAGGAGGAGCAGGGGAGGGGCAGGAGGAGCAGGGGAGGGGCAGGAGGAGGAGCAGGGGGGCAGGAAGAGGGGCGGGGGGCAGGAGGAGGGTCAAGGGGAGGGGCAGGGGGATGAGCAGGAGGAGGGGCTCTCCATTTCTCTATAAGCAATCCTTTGGGGACTTCTGTTCCATGTTTGGAGTCAGCCAAGGCGCTCATGATTTCGCAGGAAGTCATGAACTCCCAGTGGTAGGAGTTCCTGGGAAAACAGTTGGGGAGGGGCTGTAAAATAAGAAGCTGGGCACACGCAGAATGGCAGACACTTGTTGATCACTGTCCCGAACATGTTACATGTGTTAATGAGAGTAGCAGTCAGGCTGTTAGCATGTGCGTGTAAACTATCATCACCCCATTTTACAGATGAGGTTCGGTGAGGTTAAGGCCTTTCCCCAAGGTCACACAGACTGTTAACCTGCAAAACCTAAACCCAGACAGCCGGTCTCCAAAGCCTGTGTCCTGAGAACCGCTGTCTATCAGGATCTGTTGCTTCGGGATAGCTACATTGAGTGTGTGTTTAGGTTGGCAGGGGTGGGGGGGAAGCTTCCTCAGGCGATGTCTTCTCGCTGACGTGGGAGAGGCAGAGAAAAACCACAGGCAGGCTGAGAACATCAAGTCTACTAGCAACAGGGACAGAGGTGGGCCGGGGAGCTGAGCGCAGGGCATCTCTGGATCCTCAGACAGCTTTCTCCAGGAATATCACTGCAGGGTTGGAGAGATGACTCTGTAGCTAGAGTTTTCTTGCCTGGCCCACAGTCAGGACAAATCTCTGCCACCCGCCAGTCCCACAGCCGCTCAGACCCAACCAAGTAAACACAGAGACTTATATTGCTTACAAACTGTATGGCCGTGGCAGGCTTCTTGCTAACTGTCCTTATATCTTAAATTAATCCATTTCTATAAATCTATACCTTGCCACATGGCTTGTGGCTTACCGACATCTTCACATGCTGTTTGTCATGGTGGCGGCTGGCAGTGTCTCCTCAGCCTTCCACTTCCCAGAATTCTCTCCTCCTTGTCCCGCCTATACTTCTTCCTGCCTGACCACTGGCCAATCAGTGTTTTATTCATTGACCAATAAGCAACATGTTTGACATACAGACCATCCCACAGCATGACTCAGTCAATAATGTTTGTCTCGCAAGCACAGGAACCCAAGTTCACTGCCCCAGAACCCAAAAAGCCAGGCACAGTAGTACATCAAACACAACTAACTAAAGGTTGAGAGGTAGAGACAGGTAGATCCCTAGAGCTCCCAGCCTACGAGCAAACTCAACGCCAATAGAGTTAGTCCCAAAAAACAAGGTGGGCTGGGATCCTAGGGAATGACACCCGAGGTTTCCCCTTCGTGTCCACACAGACATGGTCTGGCACGTACCACCTTGCCTTCCTCTCCTGCAGGACTCAAGTCCATCCCTCTGCAGCAACCCTCACAACTTCAAACATGAGAAACCGCCAAGGCTCCACCCAGGGCTGCAGAACACTTCCTGAAAACATTCTGAGGGAGGGCCATCCCTTAGAAAACGCCATGCTGGAGCTGGAGAGATGGCTCTGCGGTTAAGGGCACTGGCTGCTCTTTCAGAGGACCCAGGTTCAATTCCCAGCACCCACATAATGTCTCACAACTGTCTGTAACTCTAATTCCAGAGGATCTGATGCCCTCTTCTGGCCTCCACAGGCATCAGGCACACACATGGTGCATAGACATACAGGCCGGCAAACACCCACATGCATAAAATAATAAAATGCTTTCTGGTTTAAAGAAAGAAGAAAATACCACCCTCCCTGCAAGAGCCAGCCTAAGTGCCATTTAGTGTGACTCATGCCCTGCCCCCCATCTCCACCCCAGGACACAGATAAAAATGTGCTCGCCTCTGATTGTAAGGCTCCGCAGAGCGTGTAAATGGGATTTCAACATTTAATTAAGGGCTCACTGAATAAGCTGCTTCTTTGTTAGGTCCCCACTTCCCATATCAGGCCTGACCTTTATGCAGTCAGGACTCCCGTTATCGCCCTCCCTTTGAAAATGAGGAAGCTAACCAGGAAAGATAAAAACCCGCCGCAGGCAGCCGCAGTGGATTGAGCAGTGAAGATTCAAAACCAACTGACTCTTCTCTTCAGGAACTCACAGAATCTCAAAGACCCCAAAAGCTGAGTGATCCTGCTTACAAATACAGCCTATTTGGCCGTCCCGACTCTGTCATCAGGTAAATAGGAAATATAAGCATTATAGAAAAAAAAACCCAAGGCACTAAGGTAGGACTCTGGGAAAAAACATGTTTTAAGCAAAGAAGGGTGGGTGAACCCAGAGAAACGGAGTCATCGCTGTCTGAGCAATCAATTTAGAATGCAGCCGAGGCATCGGGCTCCCAGCTAATCTTCTGTGCCTGATGAAGCCACAGTCATTTATTTTGAAAGCTCGGAGGACAATCTGTTCCTAAAGGGGACGGCTGGAATAAGCTGGAATTGTTTTGAACCCTGACAACCCTGATTTCCTACTTAATGCATCTAACATTCCACTTAAAGCACAAAGCATGAACTTCAATCTTAGCTTTATACGTGCTGACACAGCCATTCCTGCCCACAGTAAACCTTGGGGTGGACGCTTTCTCCTGTGTTGTTTACCCTCTGTTGTCTCTCAAGCCTCTTGTACACACTGTGGCTGTTGTGTGACCAGAGGATCAGGGCACCACAGTACTGTGTAAGCGCCTCAGAGGCCGGACACTGTCGAAGGAAATAATGTCAACACCAGACTTCAGCTTTCTGCTATGTTAAGACCAGCTCTTCAGGCCTTTCATCTCTCCAACTGTTAGTCACTTCTTCAGCAAAGTTGCATGTTTCCTTCACATGTCTGCTGGCAGAATCTTAGGAATGACTTGGGAAAGGCATCCAACACTAGCACCTACCGCTGCAAGTGGATTTAAGAACTAATTCTACATTGGTAACATTTTGTTTCTCTTTCTCTCTCTATTCCTTCCTTCCTTCCAGCCTTTCTTCCTCCTGTTCTTTCCCTCAAAACATTTAAAAATTTTTAGAATTACATTTTATCTGGACCAGTGACGTGGCTCAGGCCATACAAGACTGGTAACCTGAGTGGGGTCCCCGAACCCAAAAAAGCGGGAAAAGAGAAGTTACTCCACAATGTTGTCCCCTGGCTTCCACATGAGCACTACAGCACAGTGTGCCTCTCCCCCAACACACACACACACACAGAATAGTAACAATAAAATAAACTTAGAATCACACTTTATCCATCAATGGTTTTACTAGATCTTTGCATTTTTTTGATGGCCATGATAGGATTACAGAATGCATCCTAAACTTCTCATGCCTGCTTAGAGTTAATACTGAACCACTATTGCATAATGTTGGAAACTCCCAAGCCTTGACCTTAACCTTGGGCCCTTCAACCTTCATTTTTCAGGGCACAGTTCTCACTCACGCTCCATCCACACTCCTCACCAGCCCACAAGGCCATGTTTTCTTTCTCTCTTTCTTTCTCATTGTCTCTGTCTGTCTGTCTGTCTGTCTGTCTCTCTCTCTCTCTCTCTCTCCTCCCTCTCCTCCCTCTCTCCTCTCTCTCTCTCTCTCTCTCTCTCTCTCTCTCTCTCTCTCTCTCTCATCTCTCAGCTGGAGAGATGGCCCAGTGGTTATGGGTACTGTCTGCTCTTCCTGACTTGGGTCCTATTCCAAGCACCCACATGGTAGCTCACACCTGTCTGAACTCCAGTCCCAGAGGATTTGACACCTTCTTTTGGCTTCCGTGGACACTGCATGAGTGTGGTGCACAGACACACATGCAGGCAAAACACCCATGTACATGCTCAAATGCTCAATTGTGAGCTCCAGCACACACACACAAACAGGAACAAAAAAAACTAAAATCCTACTTTTAGGTTGCATTTATTTTTGTATTTAGTGTCTGTGGTGTGTGTCTGTGTGTGTATGTGGTGTCTGTCTTTCTGTCTGTCTGTGTGCTGTGTGTGTACATGTGGAGAGGTCAGAAGATAGCCCTCAGAATCCATTCTTTCTTTCCCACCATGACTTACCTGGTATCAAGTTCCAAATGTTGGGCTTGGCGTCAAGGATTTGAACTACCTGAGCCGTCTCCCCAACCCTGTTTTGTTTTAAATAATCATATGTAGAACTGGGAATATGCTAAGTTGGTAGAGAGCATGCCTAACTTATATAAAGCTCCGGCTTCTATCCTTACACTGCATAAAGTCAGATAAAATCACACACCTGTGACCCCAGCACTCAGAAAGTGGAGGCAGGAGGATTAACAAGTCAAGGTCCTACTAGGCTACACAGTGAGCTAAAGGCCAGCCTGGGCTACATGAAACCTTGTCTCAAAATAGATAGGTAGGTAGATAAGATGATAGCTAGGTAGATGATAGATAGATAGATAGATAGATAGATAGATAGATAGATAGATAGATAGACAGATAGATGATAGATAGATAGATAATAGATAGATAGATAGATAGACAGACAGACAGACAGACAGACAGATAGATAGATAGATAGATGATAGACAGATGATATAGTTGATAGATAGAAAGAATGAAAATGATCCTGTCTTCCTTAAAGACAGTAAGAAAAATGTGAATTGCTTATTTGAACTAAATGTTGACTCCTTCCAATGGACTCACACTTTTTGGTCATTTCTCTTCAACTTAAAGACCTCCTTCAGTGCTGGGTGATAAATGTGTTCTAGGATTTTTTTCAGAATTGTCCTTAATTCACTTTATTCTTGGAAGATATTTTAGCTGGATATAAAATTTGGTTTTGATTTTTTTTTTCCTTTAGCACCTCCAAGATACTGGCCCACTGAGCTCTGTAGTCTACAGGACATGTCCACGAGACATCATGGGCACACACACCATGCATGCATATAATAGGTATGCACGACTTATTCTGCACCTACTGTGTTGCTGACTTCCTTTGATGCCTTCAGATTTGGTCTCTGTTGTTAGTACTTTGACCGCACTATGCTCTGGGAGACGTTAAATTTACCATGATCAGAACTTGACTAACCTGAGTCTGTAAATGGGCTTATTTCACCAAATGGGGCAATTTCGGCCATCATGCATTTACGTTTTCCACCTTCCTCTGTGATCTATTCTTTCCATTTCTTGGCTCCAAATACAGGTGTGTTCCATCTCTGATGCCGTGTGTCCTGGGAACCCCTTTTCCTCTTCCCTTCTTCGGGTGGGGAAATCCCTGGGGGTCTGTTCTTGAGTCTGCTGCCTCCATTGTTGCTTTTAACTCATACTGCAGATTTAGATCCTGTTTTCCATTGTAGACTTTGCACCCATTTTTATGCTCTCTTATTCACGAGTGATGTCTGTCTCCCCACTGACCCTTGACTGTATTTTCTGACTACAGTCGAAGCAGCTTCCTTAAGACCTACCTCTGACTTTTAACATCTGG
This sequence comes from Peromyscus nudipes, assembly GCA_902168325.1. Classification (NCBI taxonomy): domain Eukaryota; kingdom Metazoa; phylum Chordata; class Mammalia; order Rodentia; family Cricetidae; genus Peromyscus; species Peromyscus nudipes. Next base: position 42,983 of record CABHPH010132323.1, on the reverse strand, counting down.
GCTACCTTGGGATGGCTGTCGATTAAAAGTCGTTTCATGTGCTGTATGGGGGGGGGGCGGAGAGAATGTGTGTGTGCTCTGTGTGTGTGTGTGTGTGTGTGTGTGTGTGTGTACTCACCTGGAGGGATGAACATGCATGTGTATCCAGGTGCATGTGAAGGCCATGTCACTTTTTGAAACAGAGCCCCTCACTGAACATGAAACTCACTGATTGGCTAGGCTACCTGTCCAGCAAGCCCGGGGATCTTCCTGCCCCTGCCTCCCCAGCACTGAGATCACTTGTACTTGTCTCTGCACCCAGCTTTTTTCTGCATGGGTTCTAGGAACCCCAACAGGTCCTCATGCTTGGACAGTTAGTGCTCCCCAGCCCTCCTGACTCTGTGTGGGGATATTTGGGGTGTCCTGGGCATGCTCAGAGTATATTGTACAAACTTGAGATTTTGTTATATTCCTCTGAAGAGTGTTAATTTTTGTTTTCGTTGGCAATTGATCTGGTTGGACTCCACCCAAGCTCTGCCTTTTCCTCGGCAGCCTGACTCCCAGTTCAGGTCTATCTTTAGCTCGACTGTCGACTCGCCATCAGACGCCTGAGGCTTTGGAATGAGACTAAGACTTAGGCAGTTAACACACAGAACATGGGGCTTCTCCCTCCCTGTATCCTGCCAGGAATTCCCCCCTCACCTCCCATCAGCCTGCACTCCATCCTTCACACCAGAAAGTTGAGGGTTTTCTTGCTAAAGAAAAACAAACAAATGAAGAAACAAAACAAAACCCAGAGCAGAAGCTGCAAAGCCACACAAGACAGCTCCTCCCACACTGTCTGTGTCTTCTGTACTTCGCCCCCTTTACAAAGCCAGCCTGTTTTTGTTCATCTTCTAGAACCTTCGACGTTAACAGCCGCTGCTGTGGCTTCAGGATGGACTGAATGCTGAGTGCGTTGACCTCAGGGTTAGGAGAGTGGACTTGAACAACAGCAATATTGAAAGGTGATGTTAAGACGTGGGATGCAGCGGGGCGGTGGTGGTACACGCCTTTAACCCCAGCACGCAGGAGGCAGAGCCAGGTGGGTCTCTGTGAGTTCAAGGCCAGCCTGGGCTACAGAGTGAGTTCCAGGACAGGCTCCAAAGCTATACAGAGAAACCCTGTCTCGAAAAAAACAAACAAACAAAAAAAGATGCGGGGTGCAGTGAGAGTTGAGGATCTGGTGCTCACGTGCATCTCCACATGAGCATCTCCACATGAGCGCCCCACCCTGAATATTTCCCCACCCTGCTGTCACCCTCCATGATGGGACACAACTGGAGAGCCTCCCAGGGTCTGCACCCTGGTCTTTGCCCAGGGGGCCTCTGTCCTTCTGTTTCTACATTTTCAAAACCAAAAGCACCAGGAAACATTGGTGGGATCCCAGCCTGTCCTTATAGGAGCTTTAGAATGTGCCAGCTAGCAGGAGAGAGAGAGAGAGAGAGAGAGAGAGAGAGAGAGAGAGAGAGAGAGAGAGAGACTCATGTATACCACAAGCTTTGGGTCAGTATTTTGTCTCTGTTTTGAGAAGAGTTTGAGAAGAGCTAAGCCACCTAGCTATAACATTGTCAAACGCCATTTCATCCTGACCCACACATGACGGAGTGGATTCTGAACGGCTCAGGCATGCTTCACTCTGATCCCTTGTCCCAAAGGCCAAGTACATATCCCAGCTGTTCCGAGGCGTCTGTGAGGCTGACACTGGTGTGGGCAGCGTGTTCTGGGAAGGTGAACACTCCTTCATTTGTATGGTTTCATGGCTCTCGAGGACACTCCACACAGGGCGGTCATCTTAGACACACAGATGTCTTAGACACACAGACGAGGTTCCAAAGTCAGCTCATGAGGCAGATGTCACATGGGAAGGAGCCTTCTAGTGACCACACCGCCTTCAGTCCCATGTGGCCCCAATAGTGACATCTGTGGCTTCTGGATCTCCCTGATGGTCCTTCAGCATCCATCTAGAAGTCTAGGGAAGGGCAATGGAGTCACACAGGGGCTGTTATGGGCCAGGCCCAGACGTGGTCCAACGATGTGTGTCCTTGTGCCATAGAACTCGGTCAGTACATAGTTACCAGGGAGGCTGGGATGTGTAGTAAAGCTCGGTGCCCAAGAGGAAAAGGAAAGGGGTTTTAATGGATGCCCAGAAGCCCCCATCACACAGCTCTGTTGGCACCTCCAGCTACTCAAGATATCTGCTCTCCAAGAAAGAACAGACTGATGCCCACCTCTTGCCCTGGGGCTCCTAGCTGGCACTCTGTAGAATGAGCTAGAGTGTCCAAGCTACTTAACCGTCCTTCCCCGGAGCCAGATGAATCTATGTATAGCCCACACACAGAGGCTCTACCCACAGTCTCTCAACTCTGTGACATCAGCCATACCACACGACTGTCTGTCTTCCACTTTCAGTATGTGAGAAGGTCCGTGCGGTGTTCAATGCCAGGTTCTAGCACAGGCCTTGGGTGAGGTGATGATGTTTGACTGCCATCTGCTTTCAAGTATTCTGAGTGTGTTTAAGGTGGATTGGGCTGCTTTATGACACTCTGCACTACTGAATGTATTTGATTTAAGATGTACTTAGTTCCCGGTGAACCCACTGAAGGGTGGAAAGGAGAGAGGGAAGACAGGAGAGGGAAGGAAGGAGATGACGGAGAGTGAAAAAGAAATAGGGTAGAAGAGAAGGAAGGAGGAAGGCGGTCACCTCCCAGCATCTATAGATACCGCATACCTATGAGCAAAAGACAGTGTGTACCTGTAAACCCAGGAGAGAGGGAGGAAGGCTGACATTGAGCTGGTTCTGAGGTGGGCAGCATCATCCAGCCTCACCTGCAGGCAGGTTGCACATCCGCTGGCCCTACTCCCTGGATGTCAGCTAGTTTCTATTGTTAAAAAGACAACACAACCGGAAAGGTGAAGCAGAACTTTCCCTGAGCAGCTGGAAAGCTTAAATCCATCCCTTCCCCGCCCCCGGGGGAGGCAGGGGCGGTACACCCAGAACATTCATTTCCCTGAGTGGGTTCTGATCGAGGCCAGAACATTAGGGTGTATTTTTCCTCCCCTCTCTCTTTAAGGGAACATGGTGCTTCTTTCAGAATTCATCGGGACATTTTGGAACACAAACAACAACAACAGCGGAAGGCGCTCTCTGGTGATAATTTACCATAATTCCATGTCAGTGACACACTGCCGGGCCCCAACAGCCTCCCCGGAGGCGGATGCTTTTGTGCTTATCCTGTAGAGAGTGGGCGCGTTCCCAGGCTGCCCGGCACCCTCATGGAGGCTTCCTCCTTCCCCGTTTCCTCTCTCAGAGCAATTATCTGATTCCATTCCAAAGAACTAAACTCAAGGGCTTTGAAATGAGGGAAATTGTCCACATCCCTGATCAGAAGTCCGTGAGCCTAAACTATCTGCATTCCTGTTGTGGTTTACCCTGGAAAGTTCTTCACAGTTTCTTGAAGAGTGTTGTTCCGATATCCAATATGTGAGGGTTTTGCATGTTGATCACGGCTGCAGATATCCCTGGAAGATACAAAAGAGAACCAATATGGAACCCGACATCCCCAGAGAGCTGGCCAAGAGAGTTGCAGGCATGCCTCTCCAGGCTTCCCTAAAATGCAGGCTCCGTGTGGGGAAGTTTATCCCTCCTTCCCTCTGTGTGCATCTGGCCCTGCCTATCCTGCCTCCAAGCCCCAGGTCCCCCAACCCTGATCTCATCTATACAGTGGCCAGAGTTCTGCATGGATGGGGGCAGGCCCTGCTCTGCTGGGTGGAAATCGCTACGCCACAGGAAGGAAGAAGCAGGCCCTAGACTGTTTTTCAGTCTGGAGGTTTATGCGCCTGTCACTCTTCACTCTGGCCAATTCTTTAGTTGATGGGGTCTGAGGGAAAGAGCTTGGGTGGCTAATGGCGTTGGCCATTTTGCTGAGACTCGCTGCCATCTGGAAGTGGGCTACAGACAGTGCTGCAACCTAATCTCCCCCCTCTGGATCGTGGAAGGAGGTGGACTCTAGTCTTCCCACAATGGAAGCCATCTCGTGTGCACTGTATCGCTAGAGCACAAGGGTCACAAGCCCAACACACACACTCACACACACACACACACACACACACATACACACACACATACACATGCATATACACACACATACACACAGACACATACATACACACACACATACACACATATACACGCATACACACACATACACACATACACAGACACATACACACGCATACACACACACATACACACACACACACACACAATCCAGTCAGCCTAGTGGTTCTGGTATCAGGATGGCCAGGCCAGAGGCTTTCCAAGCTTTTCATCCCACTTAGGCATTCGGCAAATATTTTTCATCGAAAGCCCGTTTATACAACAGGCAGGCTGTGATGAACTGAAGAAACACAATCCATCATACCACAAAAGAGGTCAGGAGGAAGTAAGCATCTTACCCAGGGCTTATATTGGTATAATGGACTCCAGCCTAGGTGCACAGGCTTGGAAAGTCCTCCCATGAAGTGATCAAACATGAAGGAAACACAGGGGATAACTAGATGAAGGAGAGCAGGCAGAGAATGTTCCAGAGACAGAAGGCGGCAAGTGCAAGAGTCCTGGGGTAGAAGGAAACAAGAATCCTTTAAGGAATTGGACACAGGGCTGTGTCTTGAGCAGAGAGAGGGGGATAGAGACATCTTAGGCCACCCAGAGCACTTCAGGTCCTGGTTCAGAGCCTGACTTTTAAAAGGAAAACTTCTTTTAAAAGAAGTTTTAAAAGACTTCCTTTAAAAGACTTTTTAAAAAAGTCTCTGGCTTTAGAGACCCCTGGAGTCAGCCAGAAAAACTCTACCTTAATCTTCATTATATACTGAGATTCTTTTTTTTAAAAATATGTGTCCGTGTGTGACTGTCTGTGTGTATATGTGTATTTAAGCGCAATACTCGAAGAGGCCAAAAGAGGGTGCTGCATGCCCTGGAGTTGGAGTTACGGGCAGTTGTGAGCCAGCTTACTTGGTGCTGGGAATGGCACCCGGGTCCTCTACAAGAGCAGTAAGTGCTCTTAAACCTCTGTGCCACCTCTCCAGCCCCTACTGGGGTCTTGATGTATTCTTATTGGAATATGAGGCCTATAACCAGAAAGAACCGGAAAAAGCATGGTGACGAAGGTTCTTTCAAGCCAGAGGCCCAAGGAGTAGATCCCGAAGCCTTGTAACTGAGACTTCACGGGTGAGGCAGGAGCCAGCATCAGGGGGCGAGGGGGAGGCAGGGGAGGCAGGGGGAGGCAGGGGAGGCAGAGGGAGGCAGGGGGAGGCAGGGTCAGGGTCTAATGAGTGACGTGTAAATGGTGGTCAGGTGTCTGGGTGGCAGTGGTTGAGAATTTGGACTGGAGTCTGGGTCACTGCAGTCCTGCCCTTGGGACAGAGGTTGTCAAGAATGAGACATGGATAACATGGTATATGCTGAGACACCGTGTGGAGCTGGAAATCCAATCTGGTCACCTGACCCCAGCCCAGCGACTGGCATCAGAGCTGCCAGGGGAGCTGAATCCTGGAACCCAGAGTGAGGCTTGGCTGAGACGTGTCCATCCCCCCCTTCCCCACAATGGTCACGATTCCCTACCTGTGCTGCCCGAGAGGAGCCTCCCCTTGGTCCACAAGACCCTCCAGCCCCAGCGCAGAATGGCCACTTTATCTCAGGGAGGAACCTTTCTGGTGTCTCACAATGTCACCCTTCCAGACGAGAACACCCCCAACTTGATCCCAGAGTGGGTAAGAGAGAGACTCTAGCTGCTGGCTCCAGCCACTGGCCCCATCTATGAGCACCTGGGGCCTGCACTTTTTGATCTGCAAGGTAAGAACAGTGTACCCGGTTATCGGGGAGGCTGTCATGAAATGGGTCCCATCTTCACCCCTTTAGAGGACCATGAGCCACAGAAAACTGTGAGCCGCCACCTGAGAAGGAATCATCACTGGGTCTGTAACTCCAGTTGGCTCACAGGCCACACCCCAAAGGCGCCCCTGCACTGTGGCTTGGGAAACCCTGCCTCCCCCGCCCCTTTTGTCTCTGAGAACAGACACTCGTTTCTGACCTCCTTCCCTGGCAGCTGGTGTCTTTTCTCAGTTTCTTGGGCGGCAAGTGCAAAGGCAGGGATCTGAGCCATAGCATAAACCTCACAGAGCTGTGGAGACAGAACTGGCATGGGCCGCAGAATGGTGGCCTCTGCCCTCCACTGCTTGCAAATCTGGTGGCAGACAGACTCCTCAGGCTAGACTCCTCAGACCTACCCCCTGCAAGAGAAACCTGACACCTGCCCCAGCTTGAAGGGGAAGGATCTGTGAAGCCAGATGCTCCCCAGCTTTGCCCTACACCCTTCTGTGCGTCTTTGGCTAGGTCAATGCACCTCTCTGAGCCAAGTTTCTTCATCTGCAAAGGGGAAGTGATGTGCCACCTGCCTTGCCAAGCTATTCTTAGGACTCACAGAGCTGATCCGTGAGAGGCATCCAGTGCAGGGTAGAGAGAAGTTAGAAATGTCAGCTATTCTTAGTTATTCCTGTTCTAGACCCATTTTCCCAGGGAGGACATTTGGCAGGATCTCAGACCACGGAGCATGGCTCCCCTGGTGGGAATGAAGAAAAACTACGAGCCCTGAAGGAGTCAGACCTCTGCCCGCAGTAGTCTCTGTGAGAAGCCCTGGCCTGAGCTCAGCCGGTTTCAGGGAGGAAGTCGTTTGTCCAGAAGAAAGACAGCCTCCCCGCGCTTCTTCAGAAACCTCCACAAAGGGCTCCTTGCAAATCCAGTCCCCGTTCGGAAAGGAGGGAGGGACGTATGGTCCACCCATGGAGAGAACCAACCTAAGAGCAGAAGACGCTAGGGCAGAGCGTGATGTGGGATCCGAAGAACAGCCTAATACACGGACGTGGAATTCCTAGGACTTTCTGTGCTGGTGGCAAGGCATGTGTAAACAACTCAACAAGACAGGTTGCAGGCCTGGTGCGCAGTGTTAGAAGTGCCTGGTGCGGGCTGGAGAGGTGGCTCCGTGGTTAAAGCACTGTCCGTTCTTCAGGAAGACTCAGGTTCGATTCCCAGCACTCACAGGGCAGCTCACGTGTCTGTAACTCCAGTTCCTGGGGATCTGGTGCCCCCTTCTGGCCTCCACGGGCACTGCAGGCATGTGGTTCACATACGGACAAACAGGTAAAAACACACACATCAGACAAAATAATGATGATAATAATAATAATAATAACAATAATAATAATAATAAACTTAGAAACATCTGGCATGAGCAGCTGGGTAGCCACTAGACAAGAGCTAATGCATGTCTATTGAGCTAAAGAAATGTCTAGTTCATCCTTCCCAAAGTGGGGGAAGGGTGGCTTCAGGAAATGTTTCTCAGAACTGAATATCCCCCAGGGTATGTGAGTTGTGGCTGTTTGGAAGGACTGAGATATGTTTGTGTAAATGTGGAATTTACTTAAATTAATTAGTTTACCGTGTGTGTGTGTGTGTGTGTGTGTGTGTGTGTGTGTGTGTGTTGGCTTGGTTTGGTTTTCGGTGTTCGGTTTTTTTTGTTTGGTTTTGGTTTTGGGGTTTTGTGTGTGTATGTATGTGTGCGTGTGCGTGTGCGTGTGCGTGTGTGTGTGTGTGTGTGTGTGTGTGTGTTTTGAGGCAGGGTTTCATCGCATAACCCAGGCTGGCCTTGAGCTCTTGATCCTCCTGCCTCAGCCTCCCAAGTGTTTGGATTACAGGTATGCACCACCACAACACCCAGTTTTAAACTTACTTGAATTGTAGTGTTGAGTGAGGTCATGGAAGGCCCTGGTCCTCTCCTTCCTCGCCTAGAGCTCTTTCTGGGTAGGCTCTTCCCAACCAGCTAGGAATGGTGGAGCCAAAGGGCGGAGGCCACGCCCCTTGAGGCCACGCCCCTTGTATTCAAGAGCGCACAGAAGCTCAGAGGAGGTCAAGGAAGGAGTGGAAGACAGACTCTATGGGGAATCAGAAGCCCAGTTCCCTCGAGAAGAGTGAGGAAGGGGCAGAGAACCAACTGTAGAGAAA
>CABHPH010132323.1:23464-34806 GCA_902168325.1 Peromyscus nudipes | reverse complement strand
CTGTACTTTGAAGACATACTGTTGCAAGTGGATTTGGCTCAGCCTATCAACCTCAGTGGCTCCTCAAGGATCCTTTCAATACCTCGCCTCCGGGAAGGAGGGTTTCCTGGCAAAGGTGAGGGGCTAAGTGAAAGGTGTAAGGCTTGTGTCTGACAAGCAAGGACACATCTATAGAACTTAGAGAATGGCCTGAGGCTGGACCCAGCCTCACACCACTTGACCCTGGCTGAGCCAACCAAGCGGAAGCCCCTGCAGTTCCTCATCCTGTGCCAGGAGTGCATGGTGACACCATGGATATTGAGATGGACTGAATCCCTCTTCCCCCTCCCTGTCCTCAACCTAGTGCACTTTCCTTGTGCAGTAAGCTTAAAGGGCTGGCATTTCTCAGAAGTCAAGACCGAGGGGCTAAGATCAGAGACATGTCGTGGGCTGGGGCCTGGGAGGCCCACGGGTCAGCAGGGAGAGTTGAGCAAATGCCCCCCCCATTAGCCTTTCCACAGAGCTGGTTCAGAATGCTCCAGAGACACTCTGCTCATAGGAGGTCAGTTGACCTGCCTCAACACGGTGAATACTCACTTTATTGTCCTTAGTTGGAGGAAATCAATTTAGTCGCAAAAATAACGGCATACACCTGTGATTTACCCCAGACCGCACTTCCAATTTGCATCTGGTACCCTTTCCACATCCCCATTAGAAAGCTTCCTCTATTGTCCCAGACTGTGTGTGAAGAAACTGAATCATGAGAAGAGAAAGCCTGGTGGTCCAGGCTCCCCGGCCAGGCTGGCGGCGGATCCTGACTGCGTAGTGTCTGCTGTCAAGATGGGAACTCAGGGTTGCTGAAACTGCTAGTGAACGCGGAAGATTTGAACCCAGGATCCTTATTCTGTAGACTGCTGAGTGCTCTTCTGCATGGCCAGGGCAGTGTGACTCACTCGTGAAATTTTGTCTCATTTACTCCGCCCGACGGCCTCGGGGACTCTGAGGCACCAGCCACTGCCAGGCTGTCTTTGCATTGTGTTTCCTCCTGGACCACAGTGAAGAAGTCTCTTCAGAAAGTGGCAGATTTACTGGCTCCCTGGGCTCAGGAACAGGTTCTCATCAGGAAGGTTCTGGAAAGTTGTAACGTTCACATGGGAAATGAACCCCAGCCAGGTCATTTGGTGGGTGGGAGGGGATGAGTTCTCAGTCCCTGATTTTTCTTGTCTCTGTACGAAATGGTCTAAGCCAATCCCACTTTCGTTGACACCGTGTGGGGATTTCCTGCTCCTCCCTGTTTTGGATGTTGAGGCTTACGTGCCAAGAGCACTTTCTGGGAAGAGGAACCGTGATGTTTACTAACTCACTTCATGTAAACATGAACAGTATCCTGTGAAGAAGGCAGATCCTTCCTACTTTGCTGATTGGGGGGAACCAAGGCTAAGAGAGCCGATCGCTGCCACTGAGTCGGGACCTGCCCAAGGTGACAGCCGCCACCTTGCCCAAGACACAGGAGACTGCTGGGAGAGCTGGCGAAAGATCCGCCACTGAGAAGTGAAGCCCACGTGTTCCGTGGTGCGAGGACTTGGCCACCTCCCTTCACCAGGTGCCGCGTCTGGGAAGTCAGCAAAGCAGAGCCGTGGCTGCCAGACTGTGCTGCTGTGTCCAAAATACCAAAGAAGAAAGTCTGATTTGGTCTCAACGGTTTCTGAGGGTTTGAACCACGCCCGCTGGTCTCACGGGTTTGTGCAGAACGTGGTGGTGGCAAACACGTGGTTGAAAGGAGTCAAACACACCCCACTGTCCCAGGAAGCAGAAGACAGGCGGGAAGTGGACCGGAGAACACACTCCAGAGAACCCACCCGCAGTGACCTGCAGCCTGCAGCCAGGCCCCAGGTCCCAGAGCTTCACAGCCTCCCGAGGGGACAGGCTTCAACAGTACACGCTGGGCGTTCTCTGTGGCTCCCAGCAGCAGATGTAGCCACGTGATCAAGATGTAGCCACGTGATCAAGAGGGACACCCGGTGCCTGGTGTTGGCAGTGGTCACAGAACGGTGTGCTTGGTACCAAATTACTCCTATGACAAAATACCCAGAGAAGGGAGGATCGGTCTTGGTTCGCGGTTCCAGGGCACAGTCGGTCGTGGCAAGAAAGGCAGGAGTGTGAGGCGGCCGGTCACAAGGCACCCGGTCAGGAAGCAGATGAGTGTGGATGCTCAGCTCAGTTTCTGCTTTTTATTCGGTTTGGGACTCCAGCCCACAGGACGGAGCTGCCTAGGTCCAGGATGGGTCTCCTTCCTCAGTTAAACCTCCCTGGAAACATCCCCCCTCTACACACACACAGAGAGATGTGTCTCCCAGGTGTCTCCAAATCTGGCCAAACTCACAGTGAACATGAGCCATCACGGTGGCTGCAAAGGTGGATAAGGCAGCAGCTGACTGAGATCAGGGAACGTCACAGGTGGAGATGGGCAGGTGCTGATGCTGAAGTCTGGTGACCGTAGATGAAGCCTGGAATCTACCCCTACCCCATGTGGGGCTGTGAGACTGGGGGTGGGGGGGCAGGTGGATCCACCTCTCTGGCCCCCAGTTGTTCAGTCTGCAAAATGCAAACAGATTCATTCAACAGATATTAACTTAGTGTAAGCTGTGACCAGGCCGGCTCTGGGGATACAAGGCTGAGGGAGAGAGGCAAGGCTGTACCACAGCGCTGGTGTCTGTGCAGATCTGAGTCAGCAGCAATGACCGACCACAAGGCCCTGGGTGCTGGGCTTCCCTTATGTTCATCCCACTGAGGCAGGCAGAGCAGCGGCCACGTGGCTGCTATACAGAAAGTCCTGAGGTCGGGGAGTACAGCTGACTGTGAGGTCTCTCCACAGGTGGCTCTTTCTGTCCACATTCCTGAGGGAGTGGCCTCAGGAGAGTGTCTTCACTTCCCTGGGGCTCCCTTTCCTCATCTGTAACACGGGCGTGTGACAGAATCTGACGGAAAGTGCGTTTAATGTGGCGCGTTCCATCTGCGGGGCACCCTCGGTGACTGTGGATGATACTGCTGTCACCATGGTGGCAGTTAAGGTCTCGGGGCAGGGAGGACGCTTGGAGTCGGTAAGTCAGCAGGGCAGTCCAGCTCACAAAACCTGCCTTGTCGATTCTGCTTTTAATGAAAATGTACTTGCTGCTGGAATTAATCACTCTTAAAGTGTCCTCGTTAGGAAGCATTGAGGGGTCTGTGGTGGATTCAAGCGTCCCAAAGTCACCACATAAAATGTCTGGGTGGTGGGGGCTGAGTTCTTGCTCTCTCCCCCTCTCTCTCTCTCTCTCTCTCTCCCTCTCTCTCTCTCTCTCTTTCTCTCTCTCTCTCTCTCTCTCTCTCTCTCTCTCTCTCTCTCTCTCTCCCTCGTGTGTGTGTGTGTGTGTGTGTGTGTGTGTGCATGTGTATGTGTGTGATGTGATAACTAGAACCCACAGGGTGGCAAATTTATTAAGAACAAAGGTCCACTTAGCTCGACTTTTGGAGGCCGAGAAGTCCAAGGCTGTGGTGCCGGAATGTGCCCAGCCCTACGAGGCTGTCCGACACATGAATGTGAGGGTCAGCTTTCCTACGAAACACATTTGGGAGACACATTTAAACACAGCACAGGACATGTTTGGTAAGTCAAGTTGGCAAGAAGTCATGTAAGGGCTCCCCAGAGGAAACACACACACGTGAGCACACACATGGATGTGTTAGTGAATCGGCCCACATGATCACGTGTCAATTAGGAAGGCAGAGGACAGGGTCAAGCTGGTCAGTTTATAACTCACTCCCAAAAACTACCCAGGGTCCCCTGAGACCTACATTAATCCCTCCCAAGGGTGGTCCTCCCAGTGATGCAATTGCCTCCCACTGTAAGGTCCCACCATCTCTCACCATCACCATAGAGGACCAAACTTCCAACCCCCAAACCCTGAGAACAAACCAGCTCACACCACAGCAGGTGCCAGTGGGCTGGATGCAGGGGTTCTGGGAGAAGGTTCCCACATTAGAGCTGAAGTGGGTAGGTGGCTGGGGCTCCCTGCATCCGTCAGCTACCACAGTGATAATGCCGCATGACAAACAACCCCAATTCAGGAATGTAACTGGAAGTTTCTCAGTCTCACCCAGCCCTATGGTCCTGCAGACGCTTATAAAATAATCACTCCGAGGTTTATATTAGTTATGAACTGTATGGCCTATGGCTCCATCTTCTTTCATCTTAAATTAACCCATTCCTATTAATCTATATGTTGACACATGGCCGTGGTGTTACGGTCTGCTGGCATCTTGTTGCTCCTTCGGCAACGGCTCTCGTCTCTCTCCACTCTGCCCATCTTCTCTCTGTATATCTGCTTGGATTCCTCCCCTGGCTGTAAGCTTTCCTGCCATAGGCCAAAACAGCTTTATTTATTATAAAATGGGAGCCACACATAGTCATAGCATACAGAAAGACATCCCACAGCACAGGAACTTGGAACTACAACAGGGAGTCTGAAGCCATCCGCAGGTCAGCCGACTGCAAAGAAGGAAACCTGGTTTAGACACTGGACTATTCCAAAAGTTCTCCGATGAATGTGTTTTTCCTTTGGCATGCTGGACAAAGGGAGAGAAATCAATAGTCAAAGACGCTGTGGAGACACATTTCTGAAGCAATTTAAAGAGCTCCGTCCCAGCCGTCCTACAGTTCGAGGCACAGAGAGAGAGGCGTCGGTGCCCATTTATCCCGGGTCCAGGCAATTTCAGCTTTCTGATTAGCTTTGTGTAGCCAGCAGGGACTTTATCGGGCAGATAGCTTGTCACGTTAAACACAGGACGAGCTTGTCACTGGTCAGGGAGCCAACTTGGTGGGAGAGATTGGCTTGCCTCCCCTAATCGATGCCAACCCCACGATGCGGCGAATCGTAACTGCCGCCAAGTTGGCCCCTGCTCCTCCATCACAGGCTTCGAACTGTGGGATCACTCCATCTGTCAGAAGCCATTAGAAGCTCCGGCTGCTAATGGGGAGACAGGGGGCAGACGTCCTTCCAAGGACAAGCTGCACACATGGAAAGAGGCGTTGACAACCACCCTGGATGAGCATGAGGCATTGGACGACCAGAGAAGAATGACATCCAACAAGATGTCCCCGGACATGTTGGAGTAATACAACATGGGCCCCGAGGAGAAAGAGAAGAGGGATATGGGCTCGCTGGAGGAAGGCTCCCACCATGTTGATGGCTGTGTGCAACACGGACAGAATTCATCAGGAATCTGTGAGCCTGCCTGGATGCTGAAGTAAAGGACTTTGCAGAGAAACTGCATCTCCCCACAGGGCTTGCTGGCTCAGAGGACGGTGGCACTGTATGTGTTGTTGGTTCATAGGGAGGAAGCTTGAACGTCATCTGAGACTCTGCACCCCTTCTCATCCCCCACTCACCCAAGTCTGGTCCTCTTCCCATGGGTTCCTCAAAATGACCTGCTTTCATCACCCGCAGGCGTGATGTGCCACCATCACCTGGCCTCTTTGAGAGCCCCCTCCCTGGTCTCCCCCTCCCAGCTTCATCTCATCATTGCTCTGTGAACAAAAACCAAAATTATCCATCTGATCCACTGTTCCCAGCACGACCAGGTAACCTGCCCGCCTCTCACCGCTACATCATGAGCTGTTCCAAGGCCTGGAGCTCATGTCCCTGCAGCTCCCCCAAGCTCACTTCACTGTGCTCACGTTCCCACTCACATAACAGTTCTGCACCCCCACCTACACCTCTGTGGCCAGACCTCGAGACCTGAGCTGCCCCAGCCAGCGCTGGCCTCGGCAGGTAGTGGTCCCTTCATTTTCCTGGGATTGTGTGTTTGCACCTGTCTCTGAACTCAGTGGGTGAGTTCACTGAACACTCACTCCTGCCCTCTGGAGCCTTTCTCTACCACAGCTGACGTCCCAGCCTCTGTTGCAGGGAAGAATGGTCATGTGATCCTGTCTGCCCAATGAGACCTAAGCTCTGATCAACACTGTAGGTGTGGTTTTCAAAGGAGGGCAGATGCCCCTTTGATGCTCTTTTCCATGGACTGTTCTTTGAAATCTAGGGACCTAGCTGGCTTCTGTCCACACATCACTCACCTCTCCGTGCCCCTGGGTTATTGTCCTGTTTCGTCTGCAGGCTGAGTTCAATCCTCAGCCTTGCAAACTCCTTCAGGGGACAACCTGGGTGTGTTGTTTAAGTCTGGTTTGGTGTTTACCCCTGAATGTCCCGGGGCAGCATCTGACCTGTGGCGTTTGTCCAAGCAAACACTTGCTGTGTTAGTGTCTGGAGGGAATGCTGTGCTGTCACAGCTCTGAGTACACATCTCGATGTGTGAGCCTTTCTGAGCCTCAATTCCCTTCTATATAAAACCAGTTAATAACACCATGCTCCTGGGAGTCTAAGAATGTGTCCAGTAGCCAGTGACATCCCACCTTAGAGGAACTCTCTAACAGTCATTGGTGCTGTGATCGTGAGTGACAGCTCTCTCACCTATAACCTCCACCCTGAGTGCCAATGAGGCACCAAGATCTGTGGTGAGCCCTCAAGGCAGGTGGGGCCAAGGCCTGGGGAACGGGCTATATCTTCCAGCTTAGTCCCCAACAAGAGGCTTGCTTAAATGTAGGGAGAAATTGCAATGCCTCTTGATAGATGTGGGCTGATAGTGCAGAAGTAAAAGGACATAGTAATGTCCCTGGGATACCCCAGAGCGCAGCTTCCTCTCTCCCCTCAGCTAACAACCTCATGAAGACACCTGCCCTGAGGTGGCCGAGTGTCAGAGGAACACAAGAACATGGTTACCAAGATGCATGGGTAAGAACAAGCTGTCTGTCCATCTTGAAGGATGGACTGGAGGAGTGTGCGTGTGAATGAGTGAAAGCTGGGATGGGTAGGTGTTCCCGAGGAACCAGTTGTGCTCTCAACAATGGGCATCGGGAGATGGTCAACCAGTGACCTGGACCTACAGTAGCCAGTTCTTCAATGATAGGTTCCTGAGGGGGAGGACCAGAGATGAGAAAATAAAAAAGACAGAAAAAAACTGGGACCAGGAGGTCCTGCATACGTTGATGGCTCATGCAAGCAAGTTTATTAAGAAGTACAGTATCTTATATACAGGTTTCAGCGGGGGGGAAATGAGACAGACTCAGCAGAAAACAACCACACAATGGGACGAAGTCAGCAGGAAGTTAATCAAGTTACGTTGCATAAAGGAAACACAGGCCGTCTCAAGAGTGTCACAGACAGAGCCCATAGCGGCCTGGGGACTGATGACTCCAGTCTCTCCAGGGGAAAAAGAAAGGTTCGCCGTAACTGAAACCTTAACTCTTTCGAGGCCCTGGCTCCAGCTCCGGACCAGACCTTGTCAAGTCAACCCCCGAGCACCACACAGAACTAACATTCCCTTTGTGACTCCCAACAAACCAGGCTGCAGGTCAAGGACCCCAGTAGAGGGAGGCATACGGTGAAGCAGGAGGCAGAGGCGGTGGGTGCTGGCTATAGTCAGGGTGGGAGAGTGTGCTGCCCCACACTTTCTGGACCCTGCCCCCAGGTCCCAGATGTAACAGACCACCATTGCTTCTCCCTGTCAAACTGAGAGCCAGGTGAGCATTGGCACAGAGCTGGCCAGAGGGCACCCATGGAGGAGACAGAGACTCCTGGCTCACAGGTATAACTTGTTCCTCCAGGCTCTACTTTGAGGGGACCAGACCAAAGGGTCTTTATCCGTGAAGCTACAGCTGGGCTTTGAGAGTTGTTAGAGTCCAATAAGGTCATCAGGGTGGGGCTCTTGGACAATCATGGTGGTTTTACAAGAACAGAGGAGCCTTGCGTGTACCTCATCTCCTGCCGTGAACACTCTGCTCTCTCTCTCTCTCTCTCTCTCTGGACTGTGTGAGCCAAGAGGCCATCACCAGTCACGGGGCCTCCTTCACTAGAACCAAAGCAAGTCAAGCCTCTTTTCATTATAGCTTTCCCAGTGTGGGATTGCTGTGGATATCACTCTGTATGCTGTGACTGTGTTGCTCTGATTTGGTTGATAAATAAAAACGCTGATTGGCCAGTAGCCAGGCAGGAAGTATAGTATAGGCGGGCTAAGCAGAGAGAATTCTGGGAACAGGAAGACGGAGGCAGGAGTCGCGAGCCAGACACAGAGGAAGCAAGATATAAAAGTCCCGGTAAGCCACAAGCCACGTGGCAACTTATAGATGAATAGAAGTGGGTTAATTTAAGATATAAGAACTAGATAGCAAGAAGCCTGCCACAACCATAGAGTTTATAAGTAATATAAGTCTCTGTGTGTTTACTTGGGTCTGAGTGGCTGTGGGCCAGGCAGGGCTGGATAAAACTTCAGCTACATGGGATCCTGCTGTGTCATCAGCAACAGAGAATGTTTCAGGACACCTTCCCAGGTCAGCTGCCACCACCTCGGCTGGCCCACGGGATAACAGAGATGATGCCATGTCATTTGAGCCAAGTGCTCTCCCATTGTCAATGACCCCCAGAGTTCAGGGAGGATCTGGGGACCATCCTGAGGTCACAGACATGAAGCAAACTCCCCGGGTCCCACAGCCACCAAATAGAAGAACTTCTAGAAGAGGAACCTGAGGCTATGATCTGCTTCTCTGGTAGAGTTTGCATTCCAGGCCAGCGAAGCCCCATGTTTAAGTGTGTATGTGGACATTTGGAGGGTTTGGGCACGTTGGTGACTACAGAGGCTACATCCACTAACTCTGCTATGTCTTTGGATACTGGGGATCAAACCTAGGGCCCCACAAATTCTAAGTGAGTGCGCTGCTCCTGGGCCCCTGGCCCTCTTGGTACTTTTTAAGACAGTGTCTCATTAAGTTGTCCCCCAGTCAGGCCTTGAACTTATGATCCTCCAGCCTCAGCATCCACAGTAGTTAGAGACTATGGTTGTGCAAATTCAGACTTGCCTTACACCTGGTTTCATCGGTGTGTGCATGTCAGAACTTACCATGGCGTGCTCTTTACATGTGGTCTGTTCATGAACGAATGATGTGTATAGTGTACCTGTATATGCCATCGATGGTTCTGTAGTTACGTGTTGGTGGAAAAAAACAAAGCTGTTTCTAAAGCAACCAAAATATCACAATAGCTGATGGGAGCCGCGACCTTGGCCTGGGTGGGATCAACAGTGTAGGGTTTGAGGAGCAGCCCCTAGTCCCTTTGACCCTCTACCCCTGTTGTGGGACCCACACCCTTAGCCACAGCTGAACCTGAGTGTCATTTGGGAGACTTAAAAGCTTAAGTGCTGGGCCTCATCCCACATCTGTGAAGACATCTCTCTGGCAATGAGTCTCAGCCTGGCAGGTTATTTTTTGATGGCTCTCGGGAGCTGCAGACACACAGGGGGCGGGGGTGGAGGGGTGGGTGGGGTTGGGAGTGTTGAGCCTGCACTGAGCCAGAGGTGCTCATCCTTACCCACTGTGGTTCTAAGGAGCCAGGTGCAGGTGTGAAGCAGTACCCAGTTCTGCTCACAAAGACAGGACTTCCAGAAGGCACAGGAGCCCCCAAAGCTCAGTCACACCCTCTCTGTTTTAGAATACCATCAATGCCCACAGCATGGCACTTGCCATGCTCATCAGGGCATAGGCACAAATGTCTCCACTACTGTGAGGAGACCCCTGTTGTGTACAGGTGGCACGGAGTCAAGCTCATGGCACCAGGACCCTTGAGCAAACAGTCCTCTAACATGGAGTCAAGGATGACAGAGACAAGCAGAGCTTGATGGCCCGTAAAAGCCAGCATCGGAGCCGATGGCACGATAAACTTGGAGAGTTCATCTTTACAGTGGGAGAAACTGAGGCTGGAGAAAGGTAGCCACTTGAATCCTGGGTCAGGGAGGGAAAGATGAGAAAGCCACTCTCCTCCGCTCACTCACGCACCCTGCAATCTGCTGATTGCACAGGTTCCCATGTGGCCTGCACAGGTTCCCATGTGGCCTGCACAGGTTCCCATATGCCCTACACAGGTTCCCATGTGTCCTGCACAGGTTCCCATGTGTCCTGCACAGGTTCCCATGTGTCCTGCACAGGTTCCCATGTGCCCTGCAGGCAGTGCATCAGTCAATCAGCAAGTATTTACTAAGCACCGAGTTGGCTCCAGGTACAGAGCTGAGTGCTAGAGTCACATCCAGGAGCAAATAGATAAGGGTCTGCCTCTGTGACTCGTGTTCTCCAGAGGGATGAAGTTTACAGTTCGCGTGGACTCATGGGAAGGTTGTGAGCAGCCTGAGTGTGAAGGAAATTCTGTCCCGCTGTGGACTGGACCAAACAGGTCTTCTAAGAACCCCACTCCCGCTGGCCTGGCCGGAGTCATGGGTACACGGTGAGGGCTGGAGTCCTGCTAATCTGCATGATGACCAGGAGATGAACACATGCCCGTGCTGGCCTTGACCCCTTTAGCCGTGCCTCAAAGCTCATGGCTACCTGTCAAGTCTCAAGAGACAGAGGATTCATCATCTGCCTGCCTGGCCATCGCCTTCCGGTCTCCGTGGAGACTGAAATCTGACCTTCCTCATCCCCACCCTCTGGTGCACAGGTCCCATATCAGCTTCATCTCCAGCTGTGGCCCTCAGCCCTGACAACAGATGGTGTGAGCGCTGGGGGAGCCACGGGCCCCAGAAGCTAATTTGTCCTGGGATAGAGTGACGTCTAGCACTATATAGTGAGACCTTGCCTCACAAAGAAAAAGAAAACATCCCCTCAAATCTGAACCTCACTTTCTACGACCTGTGACCTTTACACAAGCTATGGAGCCATTGTGAACCTCACTTTCCTCCTCTGTACTGGGGTGACCTTGACACCCACGGCAGAGAGATTCTGAGGGAGGTCTGAGGGGACTAACTCTTCTGTTATTTTTGTTGTGGTGGTGGTTCTTTGTTGGCTGGAAGCCAGAGTCTTGTTCATGCCGAGCAAGCCGGGGACTGCTACACTGCACCCCTGCACACAAGGGTCTCGGACTCCTCCTCCTACATGTCAGCCAGCACACCCTGCACTCACACCGTGCGGGCCCCCACCTTGCTCTAGCACGGGCTAATCTCACCTCAGAATGCAAACACAAAGACTCCTCCGTTCAGGCCGGCAGACGGTTTCGTTTCTTTAATAGACTTCAGCATGGCTTCCTCTCACTGAATCAGCCCTGGTGTCCCATTGTTCTCTCTGTAGAGCCGTGGTGTTCCTTGGCACGTGGCAGGAATGCCGAGGAGGGGAGACGCTGTCTGGGGCTCTCTCTGGTGGCTTCCTCCTGACACACGGGGCGGATGCGGGGGGGGGAGGCCATGCTGAAGTCTATTAAAGAAACGAAGGGGTCTGGCGGCGGGAGGAGGGGGGG